>JABCMJ010005673.1:0-83886 GCA_014822125.1 Arbutus unedo
GCGATTTAGTCTTAAGGGAACTGTGTTAAACACGGGACTCGATTCGGTAACACTGAATTTGATTTCTGTATTTCAATCTTGTATTGTATTTTTTGATTCAGTTATTAAGGAATAGATATTTATATATATATATATATATATATATATATATGTTTTCTAGATTTCGTCTTTTCAAATCTGTCACACTATTTATTTTCGTACAAAAGGTTTAAAATTAGTAGTATCAATTATCAAGAACATTTCAACCGCCCGGATATGATCTTTAACCTTCGCTAGATACCAACATCTTCTATTCAAAGTGTGGCCGGGACAACTCCAACGGCAACATCTTTTTTAAAAGAGTAATTTTCACTTACTCTCCTTTATTTTGAGTGTTTCTAGAGATAACCCTCAACAATATTCACATACTAAAATCCAAAGGGGTTTTCCAAGTAAATGTCGAAATGAGCTGTAAATTCAAGTATTTTGAAGTCAAAATTTGACAATTATATATTTGGAGTCACTAAAAATTTGTCCGATCATTAATTTCAAGACCCCAAAAACTAATCGGCAATAGGTGTAGTTGCATGAATCAGGCCTTTTCCCTTTCCTTTTACATTTCGTTGGGCCTCTTTCAATTGTAAGGAAAGAATTAGAAATGATGAAAAAATTAATTTTCTTGCAAATGTTTTAGTGTTTAGTTACCGCAAAATAGTGGGTCCACACTTAGAATCTTTCTGTTCAGATTAACAGTAAAGTAGGAAAAAATTAAACTCCTTCCTCTCGAAAAAAGAAATATAACAAATAACAAAAATATATACTTCATAATGTGCTAAATAAAATTTGATAGTGAAGTGATAATACAAGTGTTGAGTATCAAGAACTAATAACAAAATTTGATAGTGAAGTGATAGCCCGACCGATGTCACGTGGCAAACTTGCGTCTACCTGGCAGACATAAGTTTCAGCCCTTGCACATGACATTCGAGCTGGACATTGGTTACGTCACATGGTGACATCGTAACAGAATTAATTTGGTGATACCTATGCCATTGGAGAGTATAGGGGCGAATGTGTTAAGTCACTGGACCCTACTCAATTTTTTTAAATTTATATTATTATTAGGGATTTGCAAATTAATTAGTGATTTAACCCTTTAAAATTGTTATATTGGTCTAACTATTTCACCTATAGTGTAAAATGGTCCCGAACATTTCACCGAAGGTATACAAATTTCTCAACATTTCATCCGAATGCAGGGAAAATATATTTTTGTTATGCTGCGAAAAAAATTATTTTGCATTTGCATGAGAGTGTGATGATAAATGATACTTTACACATCTATATATAATGAAAAAAATATTTTAATCTTTTCTTAACAAATGACCCTTTTATAAACCTTTGTTAAATAAAAAAAGCCTTAGAGGGTTATATTAAATGAATATGTAGTCTACACTCTCTATTTGTTTTTTATTAGAAAAAATTTTGCTATGTAATTTTAATTTAGATTTTGACTCCACTAACCAAAATTCCTTGCTCTGCGGGTGTGCTCCGCACATGCCCACCTTGGCTTGGAGCTCAAGCCATGTCAAGTATAAGGCATTCTAGAGAATGAAGTGTGGTTCACACTCTAAACCCGACTAAGTAGTTTCCTTTGCCTTCTTTATTCATGTTTTGATTTAGGCATATTAGAGTGCTTTTCGACTTCTTAGCTGAATCCCGATAGGTAAGCATTATTGTTGTTGGCTCTTGTAATGTACTTGAGGGATCACTACAACAAAAATCATCTATGGTGACAAAAGTGGAAGATGAAATTTAATTTTGTCACCAAATGGGTATATATGGCAACAAAAAAATAAATTTATCGTCGTTTTTAACACAATTGCGAGGAAATTATTTTTCTCGCCAAAACGTAACTATTTGGCGAGGAAAATTATTTTTGTCGCCGAACAACATATTTTTGGTGAGGAACTATCATTTTTCTTGCCAAAAGTATCTATTTGAAGACGAAAAATATAATTTCGTTGCTAACATAAAGATAAATTTTGTTACCGAAAATATATATTATATACATATAATTATATTATATTTCTTATATATATGTATATATTATATATTCCCTAGCCAGCGCCTTTATTAAAAGGGGTATAACCATTCCCTTTATATATATAAGGGATGTATATAAATAATATATTTCTTATCCCCTCATAAAATATATATTTATCTCATATCTCCTCCCCTATATATATATATATATAATATATCTCTTCCCCTATATATAGGGGTATTATATATATAAATGTGCATATACGCGTGTTCAATTGGTACAACTACGAATGGATACTAATACAGAGAGAGAGAGAGAGAGAGAGAGAGAGTTAAGAAAGAGATAGATTTGAGAGAAATTTAGAGTTTTAAACATATTTTGGATAAAGAAAAAGGGAATGAGAGAGAGAGAGAGAGAGAGAGAGAGAGAGAATGAGGGACAGAGAGAGGGGGGAGAGAAATGGAAGAGATGGTGGAGAAAAAAAGAGATGTGAGCGAGACATAGATTTTGGACTTTAAAATTTAGGATAGAGAGGGAGAGAAGAGAGAAAGAGGAGAGGTAGAGAGAGTGAATAAAGAGATGGTTTAGAAATATGTTTAAGGTTTAGGGTATTAGATTTTGGATAGAAAAAAAGGGGGGAGAGAGAGAGAGGGAGAGAGAGATCTAGACAGAGGAGAGGAGAAAAAGAAAGGTGTGTGTGTGTGTGAGAGAGAGAGAGAGATGTGATAGATAAATTTAGGATAGTGATAAATGAGGGAGAGAGAGAGAGTGCGTGTGGAAAGAGAGAGATATGAGAAATATGTTTAGAATTTAGAGTAGACAAAAAGGGAAAGAGATTGAAAGAAATGAGATGAATGAGGAAGGGGTTGAGAAATGAGACCGATACGTTTAGGGTAGTAAGAAAGAGAGAAAGAAAAAGATAAAAATGAGAGAGAGAGAGAGAGCTGAGAGAGAGGGTGAGAAATGAGAGAGATAGTTTTAGGGTAGTGAGAAAGAGAAAAAAAAGAGAGAAATGAGAGAGAAAGAGAGAGAGAGAAAGAGAGAGAGAGAAAAAAATTATGTATAACATCTATTTTTTGAAAAAAAAATGTTAAACATATGTTATATATTAGATATTGTAAAAAAACTCATGAATATTATGGTTGGTGCAGTGGTTAGTGGAGGTGTGCATAAGGTGTTGGTTGGGTGGAAGGTCTAAGGTTCGAAACTTGGGAAGGAAAGAAAATGGTGTTGTGAGTGTAATTTTTTGTATTTGAAATCAATTTAGCGACAAAAAAATTCGTCGCCAAATCTAATTATTAACGACGAAAATAAATTTCTCGCGAAATGATTATGGGTAGAGACAAAATCTTTCGTCTCCAAAAGCAAATATTGACGACGAAATAATTTCTCGCCGAATATATTCTACTAGCGACAAAATATTTTGTTGCTAGAGAACATATTAGGCGAGAAAAATTATTTTTCGTTGCTAAGAATTTTTTGCGTGAAAGTATAAGCGACAAAAGTTTATGATAAAAAATTTTGTCGCTTAATAAGTTAGCGACGAAAAATGTAGTTTTTACGATAAAATTATTTCGTTATTACAAACTAATTTTGTTGTAGGGGATTTCGAAACACACGAATCAAGAAAGTTGAAGCAACACTCAAAGTAGAGGACTCCACAATAATCGTGTGATATGGTTGATATAATAGACACTATGTTCTCTCTCCATGTCAAAATCCTCAAGATCTTGATCTCCAGCTGTTCTATCAAAATGCAAAATTTTAATCAAATCCAACCCCAAATAGCAAAATCTAATCTTGTGATGAATCTTCGGCGAAAACCTTCCCATAGGATTAGGGAAGAGAACCAATTGCATCCCAAGAGTACGTATGATGACATTACCATGTCCTCTTCTTGAAAGTATACCGTAATCCTGGGTACCGAAATGATAGCGTGCAAATAAAACCACAATCCCATCTTAATATCTTATCCCACCTTCTTCTCCACATAATTAACCAACTGATTTCTCTCGCTCCCAAATACTAAAATGTCATAACATTTTTTCTGGGTGTCCGTCAACTTCTCTCTCTCTCTCTCTCTCTAAATTCTCATTTCACATCTCCATTATTCTCCAACCTTCTTATTTTCTTTTCTTTATCCTTTTTCTTCTTTCTTTCTATCTTTATCACCTACATGGGTTGCCGTTAGCAGCCCGAAATCTCCATGTGGGACAGGTAATGGGAGCCCGCCCCATATTGATGAAGCCAATTATTACAAGCCGGAAAAAATCCTCAAGGCCATGTAATTCCAGGATTGCCCTTGGAATGCTCCATCGACTAGCTTTTTAACAATGATTGATCGTCAATTATTTATTGGGCTGCATACCGACTTAAAGAACACGAACGAATTGCAAACCCCCTGCTACTTCTCAACCTCAAAGAAAATAGCAAAAAAAAAGTAAAACAAGCTATAGCTCTTTTGGTCTAAAAACATATATAGTACCATGCCATGGGTGGGCTCTTCTATCTCTTACTTTACCTAACAGCCTTAATGGTACTTCTCTCCTCAACACCATTCAAACCCCATCTCTATTCTTTCTCATTAGTAATTTTCAGAGGAGCGGTGCACGTACGGTCTTTCAATTTCCTCTTCAGTCTTCCATTAAAGGGAGAATTTTGTGACTTTTTCAATGTTGGGTCATGGCCATTTACTAAGTCATTGTCATCATCTCCGTCAAGTGGCACCAAAGTCAATCAAGCACATTAAAGAGAAAACAAATTCACATTAATATTTGGTATCTTGGCACTACGGTGAGCGTTCATCCACATCATTCATTGCCCAGTTTCCAGAAGAAGTCATAAATGAAGGTCTTTTATCTACAGACTTGCCAACTAACCAAATTTCTGTTTGGATAGAAAAACATCAAATCTGTAAGTTATAATGGAAATTTACCAACCGATTAGGGATATTGAAACGAAGAATTCAACTCAAACTCCAGTTGAGATTGGCCCTTTGTCAAAAGTTACACGAGCTCGGACCAAGATCAATTTGAGAAGCACATTCTAAATCACATGGATAAAAAAGCCTGCCACTTTAATATCTAGTATGGAGTTTGGCAAGGGTTTTTTTTAATCCGAGCTCAAGTAGAACCACTGTAGCCAACTTAGTTCGTTTGAACCTCCTATCGTAATCACAATTCCAACTCAATAAATATTCACGTTCACGTAAGTCCCTTTTGTCTCTATAAAACCCTCAAATAATGCACATTCACCGGAAGTTCATTGGGATGGGAAACCAGCAAACGTACCGTTGGGAGGATAGATTTTTTTCTAGAAATAAATATTCGATTTTTTTTTTCTACCAGCTGTTACATAGTCACCATCCATTGTAGATTTGCACCAGTGTTGCTTAGCCCCAACACGTAAAAACAACAATATCAAACACTGACACTAATATTTTGTTATAATAATCAAGTCCTACCAACCAGATAATTAAGAACATGAAGGAGACAAAACTAGTGACATATTTATATACATTTTTGTATCTTCCGATTAAACACATAAATATCTCTAAAGCAGCTGATGGCAGCCAAATTAAGGGCGAAATCCAAACACACAATTATCACAGAGAAACAAAACGATTTACGTAGTTCTCCAAATTCGAGTGCATCCATATATAGTGCGGAGATTTTGATATTCTGGAGGCTTTTATTGGGAATGATTTTCACTGTTTTTTATTGGCCTTGAATCAAGTTGAGACTAAGAAAGTAGTCCAAAAAGAGAGCTATGGCTAATCCCAAATTGAATTCGAGTCAAATCAATTTAAATCTTCAATGTTTGCACAATTAACATGTGCTTAATTCCTCTACCGAAGTTGGACTGCATGCAATGACTGCTCTATGATAGCCCATACCTCTCCTGTTCATATGTAATACCAAGAAGCCCTTCACCACTTTAGCTTGACATACAGTTGCATAAGACCTTCAAGGGTAATCTACAATATATATATATATATATATATATATATAATCAACGCATTCAAATTCAAATAAAAACACATTTGTGTCCCCAGTTGCTCCTTTAGTCTCACTTTTAAATCCTCCTATGCATTGATTATAAGAAAGGTCCACAAAGGGATACAACATTAATTACGAGCCCACTTGACTCGGCACTAAGATAAGACTCAGATCATGAAGACAGATTTCATTTGAACTGCAAGAGGAAACAGGTTTAATAAAAAACAATAGGATGAATAATGATGAAAGAGAAGAACAATCAAAGCTGCAAATCATTGAGTGGGCATGCAAACGGTAGATTCCAAGAAAGCAAAAGGTAACTCTCTATCCACACCTTTTTCTCCAACTTCAGACCTCTTTAATTCGAACAACTTGGGTTAGGTCCACATGGTCTGAATACGAAAATAGGAATCATGAAGTAGACAAACACTTTTTAGACGAACACTTTTTATACGGAGTAATATCTAACAAGTAAGAAGCTTGTACTAGGATCAAAGGTGTTTGATCAAAGATTAGTATCCCGCACCAGGTGATTGGGAAATCTCTCTGTGGCCCGGGGCAAGTATCATGTGGAGATAATTTAGCCAACTCGGCATAATAAGCCAAAAGCTTAGTGTCGTCACCAACTCACATGAGCATTGAAACTTCTAGTTGAACAAAAATTTATCTACGTAGCCAAATATCTAATGCCAATAATATGCAGATGCAAGTGTTTGATATTAAGATCTCATCAAGTGTACAAGAAGGAGAAGACAGGCATGGCTAAGGACCAGGCGCTCAAGGGAAAGACCGACCATGCTTTAGCCCTGAAAAGGATGGAGAGCTCCAATTGGACTTGGAGTAGTTGATCGAGACCGAGCGGGATGGCCAGGTTGCTGTGGAGAGGAGGGCCTAGAATCTATACGATCAGCTAGCCCTGATGGGCGATGACTCTGGGTCCGAGGCTGAGGAGTCTGAAGATCATGGTGGCTCAATTGAGACCTTTGTTGTTTTAAGCTTTTGACTTAAACTCATTGTTGTTTTGCACTTTCATAGTTGAAATTATTTTTCCTTTTTCAATTAGAATTGGTAATTGCTTTTGCTCGACCATTTTTGAATTTCGTGTGCTTGGCCTATACTGCATGTCCCCTTGTCTTTGCTATAATCATTGGCTTTGCTTGAACGATCGGCGAAGACAAAGGTACCCGTCTGGTCTAGCTGGCATTCTTCATTGTGAATATTTTTTCCATGTTTTTACCTTGAAAAAAGTTACAAGGGGTAGTACTGGAGGAGCAAGTAAAAGTAAAGCTCTTATTAAGGTGGGTATGAAACACTTATTGAAAGTGGACATGAAACACTTAAGCTGTGCGGGTTGTCCCCATGTCTTTGCTAAGTAAGGGCTAGTGCTTACCCTAGTACCCTTTTGAAATTGGGAGTTGCTCTATTGGAGACTGTGTAAGTGGTCCGATCCAATCATCTTCTGGCTTTGATCAATCAAAGATTGCTCAAGTCTAATCCGTCCAGCTTCTGAACTCACTCGGTCGATGACTGTTTGTAGTATGATTTGACTAGCTTTTGAACTTGCTTTGTTGGTGACTATTTATAGTTTGATCCGGCCAACTTCTGAACTTAGTCGATCAGAGCTGTTAATAGTCTGATCTGATTGGCATCTAAACTCGCTCGATCAGAGTCTGTTTATAGTTTGATCTGATCGGCTTTTGAACTTGCTCAATCAGAAACTGTTTATAGTCTAATCTGTTCGACTTCTAAACTTGCTCGATTGGAGACTATTTATAGTCCAATATATACGGACAACTTCTGAACTTGCTCAATCAGAGACTGTTTATAGTTTGATTCAACCGTCTTCTGAACTTGGTGACCACCCAATTGAAGATTATTAAAAATTAGTCTGATCTGATTAGGAAATTCTGCATATTCAACTCTGGAGTATAATCAAATGGAAGACTTTGGGCAAAATGCTGAATCTTGCCTTTTATTGATTTCCTATCGGATCTTGGATTACATTGCTCTTTGAAAGGAAACTACATAAGTAGAAAATATCAAGGAAACAACAATTTCATTAATTCAAAAGACATTACTGATAATATTTGCAAAGGTGCTCTAGATTTCAGTTGTGCTGCAGTGGTTGGTATAGATTGGATGTCAGTCGGTAAATACTTGGTCAAATAGCTTTCTCTACCTAATATGGTCCTTCCCAGTTTGGTCCAGACTCCCCTCCCCAAAATTTTGTTGATAGCACCACTTTTTAGAGTAACATGTCTCCCACCTGGAATGCCACGCACTTCACCCTAGCATCGTAGTACTTCTTCATCCTCTGCTGGTATGAGGCCACTCGAATCACCGCTTGCTCACTTTCTTCATTCAGGAAGTCTAGGTTTAACTGTAAGGCTTCCTCATTCCATTTTGGGTTATATCCGCTGACACAATGGTTGGGCAGGTCCACTTCCACTGGTATGACTGCCTTACTGCCAAAGGTCAGCTGAAATGGTGTCTTTTCGGTTAGGGTCCGAACTATGGTCCAATACGCTTAAAGAATGTTGGGCAGTTGTTCAACCTAGATTCCTTTAAAGGCTTTCAACCTTGTCCTGATCATCCATAGAAATGTTTTGTTGGTCACCTCAATCAATCCTTTTGCCTAAAGATGTTCTGGTGATGCATATTTGACCTGTGTGCCGAACATCCCAAAAAATCCCTCAACAAGTTATTGTCTAACTGCTTGTCGTTGTCCGCGATGATGGCGTACGATATCCTGCAGCGACAAATGATCAATTTTCACACGAAGTCCAATGCTACCTCTTTAGTGATCCTAGCCAGTGGCATAACCTTCACCCACTTCGTGAAGTAGTCAATCGCTAGGATATCGAACTTGTTTTGTCAAATCCCCATTGGGAGTGACCCAACAATGTCTATCCCTCCACTAAACGAAGGGCTAAGGACTTTGGATGGGCGTCAATTCATTCGGAGGCTAGTAGTGGAGATTGGAGAACCTTTGGCACTTTTCGCTCTTACCTAACAACCACCTAGGGCTGCGGGACTAGTTGAAAGAGGGAGTCCACCTAACAACCGCATAGGGCCTCTCAAAAGTTGCCCAAAAATAGTATTGGTGCTTGGGAATAAAAGGTCCAAAATCTTTTTACCCCAGCTACTTACCTATGTAGGGCCATAAAAAGAAAGGTCCAATTTTTCAAGGATAACGAAGTCCATTTTTGTTCCTTAGTTGTAACTTTCGTGACTTCTTCTCTTCATTTTTCCTATTGAAATACTTTTCAGTGTGAAAAACTCAGGGCAAAGTGTTGCTCAGAAGTTTTCATTCAAACCAAATAGATTACTTACAAACCCTTTAACCAATGAACCAACATGCTCAATGGAGCAATTGTTTAGAACGTTTATATATAACGTAGAGATCATAATTGTTTCTCCTCATATTTTTTAATACTAAATTATAATTTTAAAAAATCAACTTGGATGTAGTGCCTTTCTTTTTTTGTGAATTTCTTAGGAAAATATTTATAGTTTTTTATCTCAAGACTGGCCTTGTAAGGCAAAAACAACTATTGAGTTATTACGAGTTTATTGGAATTTCCTTTTCTAAAGCCTACTGAATAAAGAATCTCATGTCCATGAGTGTCTCATTTATTCGGGAACCACATAAATCCTTACTTCTTTGTGGTGGTGTATGTTTGAGTTTAGTTCCTGGAAGTATAACAAGTGGTATCAAAGCTAGAAAATTGTCCGATTTTACTAAAATTTCAAAGTGTCTCAAATTAAATTTGAAGGGCACTAGGAAATTTGTCTCATCAATACAAGTTCAAGGAAAAAACGGCAAAAAGATCAAACAACCGATGTGTCCACACAACAATTGTAGCATAGCTCTAGTTGCACGTGTTTCTTTTTCCATCTTCCAGCCTGGAATAGAGGTTTGATCCAGTGTGGTTGGAGCCTGTGAAGATAAGTTATGATCGGGTCAAATCTGACGTAATCAGAGCATTTAACTTGATCCGATCCGGCAAATTGGCTTGACCCACTCAAAATGACCCTACCCAGTTTACTCGTATTGAACATATTGAATTAAGTTTCAAAAATTACAATTAAGTCCCTAAAGTCCATGTTAAAAGTTTTTTGGATTAGTTTATGTCCAGACGTTTCGAATCCAAACAACGTAATTTTATCTTGGAGGATAAGCCCAATGATATAAATAGAAAAAATTAGGATAAATTGGACTGTCCAATAATACTACAATTGTGCACCACATATAACCGACTCTCTATAAAAAGTAATTTTAGAAAGCAATTTTGTTCAACTCGTTTTACTCACCATAGAAAAGAATCAATATGTTTGATCTTAAAATTTGTCCATTGATTCAAAATTCTTGACACAACAATTGAATATTGAGATTGAAAGTAATATTAGATTAAAGTTAAATTAGGAAACAAATAAATGCAAATACACAATGATTTTTAATTATTAAAAAT
This sequence comes from Arbutus unedo, assembly GCA_014822125.1. Lineage (NCBI taxonomy): Eukaryota > Viridiplantae > Streptophyta > Magnoliopsida > Ericales > Ericaceae > Arbutus > Arbutus unedo. The sequence continues at coordinate 10,497 of JABCMJ010005673.1, forward strand.
TAGACTTGAGGAAAGCCCGGTAAGAGTGAACAAAGACATGGCCTCCCTCTCGGGAATCGGGCCCTGCTCATTATATACGTATAGTGAACTCATTTAGCTATCTATTTTAATAACATACGATTCAAATTTAAATTAATTTTTATTAATTATTTTTATAAATAAATACTAATTTGAATATAAATTATCTATTATCAAAATAGACGATAAAATAAATTCACTGAAGCTTTATAGTCAGCCCCTCACTACCCCCGACTTCCTCCCATAGTAGGTGACTCACACTATCTGCAACAAAAAAAAGTGTTTACAGTCCACTTTCCCTTTTTATATTATTTATGCATATCATTAAAACTGACTCACATATCGCAGAACACTCAAACCATAATTTATTAGCAACAAATGGGCTATTCTAACACTTAAACTGCCCCCCTTCTCCCTCCAGTCTTTTATATTATATGTATAGTCTTCACTCTTCCATAGATCACTCCTCTCTCTCTCTCTCTCTCTCTCTCTCTCTAGAATCATATCGAATCTGCTGTCACTTGTACTGTATGTCTAAATGTATAACCATACTTAATTTCCTTCTATGTCTTGTTTTGTGTGCTTTCCTACTTTTTACTCTGAAATTGTTTTGTTTGGTTTCAGATCAGATGCTGCCTTCCCCAAGCTGAAGCTTTGATTCAACGAAATATGAGGGGAAATATAGGCGGTGCCTCACACAGCCCCATAGAGCCCAGACAACGACTTTCTCTCACTAAGTCAGTCTCTTTCTCTCTCACATACACGCGCACACACACAAATACATTAAGTATTGAGGTTAAATGACCTGAAAATCAGTGAATTAGTAAGGTAAAAGGGTAAATTCACAAATGCCTGTACATCCATATTCAAACCTAATGTAGATAAAGTATGTTATGCCAAGCCAAATCGAGCGAGGCCTTAGAATATCTATGAATGTATCTATGATATGTTCTGCAAATAAGATTTTGTAATTTGGCTCAGATACAGTATTCTTATTGAGGTTTTGGTTCGTAGGTATTACGTCTTCTCAATTTAGGAGTCATTTTCTTTAATTCTTCTTGCAACGGTTCTGTCGGCTATGGGATTGTGATTAAGAATGGATTGGGGTGGTTAGAATGGAGAGTTGGTGGTTGTATGCGTGCTATCAATTTTTGTGTTGGGCCAATTTAGACGGTAGAATTGGTCCTCCAAATTAATTGGTGCATTGGACCAGATCTCGAGTTATAAACAAAAAATACCAGACCCTTTGGGTCAATTGCTAATGTTGTTTGAGGTTAATAAGAAAAGTGGAATCTGTTTATGTATTCTAGTAGGAATCAGGATAAGTATCAACTCAAAGAGCTTTTTTTGTCCCAATTACTTGGTGTAGACTACATGGATCTATTCCATTCAAAAATTCTATTCCAGGGATCATTCCATTATAGCTTTGAGGGTTGCACCATTTGCAATTCATAAATTTGATCACAATAATTCATAACTAAACCACAAATTATCCATAAAATTTATAGCAAACATTAATTTGACTAAATTCGGCTGCCACATTGATTTGGCCAAATTAACTTGTAACTTGAACCACTTAATCGCAAGAGGTTGGCCTGGTGGTCTTGACCTATAACTTAGAGGTGTGTACCCTCCTAATATCTCACGTTTGATTCACTTTGCTAGCAACTCTGGAAGTCACATCACTCACGCATAAGCGCATAAAACGTCTCTCCCTTGTGTAAGCGCATGAAACGATGTGGGAGAGGGTTTGGTGATTATTTTGAGGGGCATGTAAGCTGGCTCAGAACACCCTGCATTCTTAAGAGGAAAAAAAAAATTAAACCACTTACACTTATAACCACCACCATATTAATCCGGAGCACTAGTATTCATAACTTACAACCACAAAACCCCATATTAGGGCCAAATTGGGGAGGACCGTACCGGGTCACTAAAATTGTTGGTGTCAACTCCTACATGCTAGAAGCTTTGGACGACACCCCGGTATCGAGGCCATAGAATGCTCAGAGCTTGCGAAAATATTACCACTAATTTTGTAAATCTTTCCCTTTGGCACCCATTCATTTAAATTGTAAGCAACAATTTGAAATTTAGATTATGAAAGCCTTCTAAGTTTCAGCACATGGGCAATTATCTCTTTGGCATTTGTGGATTAAGTCTTCAACAAAAACATGATTCGGTGGTATTGTCAACCACTCAAGGCTCTGCGAAGATCCAACTCAACTTCGCTCGGTTCGGTGGCATTGCCAGATTACACACAAACAGCTTGGGCATGGCTCGGTGGAATTGCCCACCACACTTGCTCTTATCATCATTGCTTCACGAACCGGTTCAGTGGTATTGTTGAACCCTCATAGGTTCCAAACAAATTCTATCTGGTTTAGTGGAATTACCAACTATTAACCTTGAGCGTGGTTCGGTGGTACTGCCGACTACAGATGCTCTTGGTCAGTTAACTACTTGGTGGAAATTTCCACAAGTCTTGTCTCGGTAACACGTCAGTAGTATTGCTGAACTGGGTGTCCCTGCTTTACAAAGGTACATTTTGCTGCTGAAGTCGTAGCTCGACTCGACCCAAAGTAGGGGAGAATAACCATGGAAAGATTATTGTGTAGGCAAATGTTGAACTGAAGTGATATTCACAACATGCAAGCAAAAAGTCAAACACCAGGCTTTGGGACTGCTCAAGAGTATTTGACCTTAGAATTCAGACAGGCGAGAATGGGCAAAAGTTCTACAATTTGAGAAAATGGGTTTTTTCCCTCCAGCTATTTTCAGTTGATACCTATATTGATCGAATTATATGATTCGATAATTTCCAAATTTTTCGGTATAAAATTCAGTTGGATAACATTGTTCCAATAAAGTTTTGTTTTCTAATGTGGGAATTATTTTCTTGGAGCTGCTATTCACAACATTTTGCTTCTATTGAATTATGGTTGCACTTTACTGCATCTAATGTTCAATACTCCCATTGTCTATTTAACAGCTGAAAAGTTTCTGACATCTACAACGATTTCGGTTGCAGCGAACATTACCTTTTGGTGCATGATATCTTCAAGTATTAAGTTTTATATTTCTTCTTTCTTTTCTTCATCTCTTCTATGGGATGGAACTAAGCTGGAAAATTCTATGTTCAACTGTCCATCCAAGCCATATCGATGTTATACAGCAATTTTGCTATGAGAGATTTCTTGATTTTTACTATTCTTCTTCCCATTTTCCTATGTAATCTGAAACTAGATATGCTTTACTCCTCTATTTTTTCCAATTATAGTGCTTTTTCCAGTGAAACACGCTAATACTAGTTTGGATTTAGTATATGAACCCTTGACCTATATTTGACTGGGAAGAAAAAGGGGGAAACATTGCTTTTGCTGCCATTCTTTCTACTGGTGATGAGACCAAGACAGGGTTCAGTGGATGACAATGCACGGTTATCATTATTTATGCAATTGGTATAGCATTCATAAAGTTGTAAGTTTTGATGAGGTAATCCAGCCTGTTCCTGGAATATGCTATATGAGAAGTTCATAACTCCGCCAACTGCTATCTTGAAACTGTAATTGTTGGTTTCTAATTTTTAAGGTGCTCCTCACCTGCGTAATGTACTGATGTTTCCTTGAATTTGGTCTAGTGATGATGCAAGCAAACGGAGATCTTTCAGAAGTAGAGTTTTTAAAGATAGTGAGAAGCCCTTCCACATATCCAGCCAAGATAGGAGCTCAAGTTGCAAATTCCCTACTTATCTTGTGTTAGTAACTATTATTATTTTGGGAACACTTTTCACGCTTTTCCACTCTCCAGCGGTTTATAACACCGACCAAATATCCAAACATGGATCTAGGTACGTTACAACTTTGTGTGTTCTTTGCTTTTATTGCTTCCAGTTAATCTTACTACATTTTCCCTGTCATGGCGTCTGTTTTTTCTCTGCGCATCTATTTCGTCTAGCAAGAGCACATGTTATTTAAGCATTTTGGTCCTCAATACTCGGTTTAGTTTCTCAATTCAGTGCAAAAAATGATATTTTCTTGTTAAAATGTCTTGAATACAAAGTCTTTGAGATGCAGAACAACTTACGTTGACGATTGGAGAAGGGATACATCAGCCTTGGATAAACGTTATATCTCACTTTTAGATGTTAACTGGGATCATATCTCTGAAGTAATTGAGAAACTAACCGACCAAAACAAGTATCAGGGAATAGCTCTCTTAAACTTCAATGGCAGTGAAATTGAACAGTGGAATCAGTTTATACCAGAAATAGAGCATGTTGTTCTGAACCTAGATCATCTCTCAAACAATATCACTTGGAACTCCCTGTATCCAGAATGGATTGACGAGGAAGAGGAATTTGAGGTCCCCACTTGTCCTACACTACCAAACCTTCAGGTCCCAGGAAAACCACGGTTGGATCTCATTGCTGTAAAACTTCCATGCAACAAATCAGGGGACTGGTCGAGAGATGTTGCCCGCCTGCACTTGCAACTTTCAGCCGCAAGGCTTGCTGCCACCGCTAGAGGGTATCATCCAGTGCGTGTACTTTTGGTGACTGATTGCTTCCCCACTCCAAATCTTTTCACCTGCGAAGAACTTGTCGCACATGAAGGCGATATATGGCTGTATGAACCCAACCTTAATATGTTGAGAGAAAAGCTCCAGCTCCCAGTTGGGTCATGTGAACTAGCAGTTCCTCTCAAGGCCAAAGGTAAGTTCAAGTTGTTACTTTCTTGATATTTGTTTTAACAATGTCATCAATAGCACAATTTGACTGTGACTAAGATAAGGTCTTTTCTTTTTGCAAGTTGACTTGGATCTATGGTACATGCAATTGTTTGTCATGAAAACTTGGGCGATGATACATACAGTGGAAAAAAGAATGTTGTCAATTTTAAGGGAAGCTTCATAGAAATTCTAGTGGGGATCTTAGATCAGGATCTTTCAAACTTTTCTGGCAAAACAGTGAGAGTTCTTTGTAACTGCAGGTACAAATTTGTGTGAAGATTGGGAAGCATGATGCAATCCATTCGACTTTTGATATAGAAAGCCTTCTAAAAAAATTGAGTGCTGATTGCCTGGCTTATTACATGGATTTTCCTTGGTGTATAAGTTATCCATGTCATACGCTCGATATCGGATAAGGGTATAGGATTATGCCGGACTTGTTTAGCTTGACAATCACCTATCAACCATGTTTGCACTTTTGAAGTTTCTAGGAACTATGCATGGACTCATATATTACGCTTAAGATGCCCTAAGATACCTTATAAATATTGTTTATTCTAGAATGTATTTACTAAGAATATGAATCTTGGATTTGTCCCTGCATCCTTGAAATGAAAATAAAATGAATCCGACATTTGAGCACATTTGAGCACCCAATGCTGTACTCAAGTTCATGTAACGGAGGTGACTGGGAGTCCAATTATTTTCTATGTATGCCAAGCGAAAACAAATAAGCTGATCGCTTGATCTAACTTAGAGAAATATAACTTCCCTGTACAGACAAGTGGTACTCAGGAAATGCGCGGCGAGAAGCTTATGCAACCATCCTTCACTCAGCACACATGTATGTATGTGGTGCCATTGCTGCAGCTCAGAGCATCCGCATGGCAGGTTCAACACGAGATCTTGTAATACTTGTCGACGAAACAATCAGCGAGTATCACAGGGGAGGTCTGGAGGCTGCAGGGTGGAAAATTCGTACAATTGAAAGAATCCGGAACCCAAAAGCAGAGCGCGATGCCTACAACGAGTGGAACTACAGCAAATTCCGTCTCTGGCAACTGACGGATTACGACAAGATTATATTCATCGATGCCGACCTTATCATACTTAGAAACATCGATTTCCTTTTCGAGATGCCGGAAGTATCCGCAACAGGCAATAATGGATCATTGTTTAATTCGGGTGTGATGGTTGTTGAACCATCTAACTGTACGTTCCGATTGTTGATGGATCACGTCGATGAGATCGAATCCTACAATGGTGGGGACCAGGGGTATCTGAACGAGATCTTCACCTGGTGGCATAGGATTCCCAAACACATGAATTTTCTGAAACACTTCTGGGAAGGCGATGAAGAGGAGAAAAAGGAAATGAAAACACGTCTTTTTAGAGCAGACCCTCCGGTCCTTTATGTCCTCCATTATTTGGGTTTGAAACCATGGTTATGTTTTCGGGACTACGATTGCAACTGGAATGTGGAAATATTACAGGAATTTGCAAGCGATGTTGCACATGAGAGGTGGTGGAAGGTCCACGACGCAATGCCAGAAAATGTTCAAAAGTACTGCCTGCTTAGGTCGAAGCAGAAGGCGGCCTTGGAGTGGGACAGGAGGCAAGCTCAGAAAGGAAACTACACGGACAGCCATTGGAAGATCAAGATAAAAGACCCGCGTTTAGAGACTTGTTTCGAGGATTTTTGCTTCTGGGAGAGCATGTTATGGCATTGGGGTGAAATGAATTGGACCGATAACGCGACTGCTGCTCTGCCCCCACCTGTAATAACTACTGTATCTCTATCTTCTTTGTAATATTGAGTTTTTTTTCTCCAGTACTGCAAAAGTTTTCTATATAGAGATGAAGCAAGAGCTACCACAGTTTCAGACTTCCTCTTCTAATGCAATGAAGAAGCGTATTTTAGTCTTCTTCTTGGACTGCTTGTAGCTATTTCGGTACCAATTCCATGTGTTTAACCATAATGTAATACGGGCGTTAGCTCTCCTCCTTGTGGCACTTTTCAGTTGGAAAGCAGCAGCATTTCAGTGTGTGGAGTTAAGGGTAAGATGGGACACGTTCAAAGTGCTTCTCAAACTAGGTCGATGGGAGGCTTGCTATAGTTAGACATGGAGTAGGTGCTGTGACCTTCCTGGGGCTTTGCTTGGGGTCATCCATATCACTGGAACCAACCATTCTCTTAATAGGCTTGTCGCATAAGTAATCAGATATCGGCGAATAATAGGTGCACACTTGTCTTGATTTCTCATTGCTAGGTTCACTTGTAAGACAATTTTCCATCCATCATGAAAAATCGCGAGCGATTAAGAGTGAAGAGATTTACTGTTATTCAATTTTAATTTTAATTAATTATTTAATTTAATATATGTGATTACGCAATGCAAATAAAGAATACAAGAATACAAAGATTTGCATTGAGAACTTCAACGTGGAATAAAAAATCACAGGAGAGAAGTAAGCATTATATTCAAGCCACATAACAACAAAGTCTCGAGCAATTAAACTTAGACTCATCTATGTTGATTTACAATCTCTTCGCCAACTCCTCGTAAACTATTCTGATAGATGTTCTCTCAAGATTCGACTCATCGACTCCCCAATCTTCATATTCTCTAAATAGTTGGTTGACCACCAACTGGGAGTCATTGTATGCCTCCAAATCTTCGGCATCCATACCTTAGGCGATTCAGAGCCCGACCAACAATGCCTTGTATTTAGCCTCGCTTGTTGGAGGTGTGAAATTCACCCTGAGGGCATGCTCATGTAAAATCCCACTTGGGGGGATCAGCACTACCCTTGCTCCATGGTTGTTGGAGGCTTCATCAACATAAAGCTTTTAGAAGTTTTCGTGCCAGAGATTCTAGTGTCGGCTAGTTGAGGGTTCGGCTCTTAAGTCCGTCTGCTTGTGCTTGGTTTGAACTCCGCTATAAAATCAGCCAAGGCCTACCCTTTTATTATTGTCCTGAACTGATATTGGATATTGAAGATAGCCAGCTCCACGACCTACGTCGAAATCCTATTTGACAAGTCGGCTTTGCAAAAAAGAGCATTTAAATGGTGCTCTATCAGAATGATGATGGTGTGCGCCTAGAAGTACAACGGCAGTTTCCTCGATGTAGAGACCAGGGCCAGTGTGAGTTGCTCTACGGGGAGATATCCAATCTCGGTAGTAACCATAGTCTTGCTAGTGTAGTAGATTGGGAGATGATCCCTACTCTCTTAACGCACAAGGACCCAACTGAGCGCATGTTGGCCAAGTAGATGTAGAGGTCTTCCTGTCCCCTCGGCGTGGTGAGTAGTGGCGTTGAGGATATGTAGTGCTTCAACTCTTGAAGTGTTCGGTCGTACTCAGGATTCCAATTAAAACTCCTTCGATTGCACTTCTTAAGGAGTTCAAAGAATGGTCGCCACTTGTCGGACGACCAACTAATGAATCTATTCAGCGCGTCAGCCATACTAATCAGTCTTTGAACCACCTTGATGGTGTAAGGAGCTTTTAAATTATTGACGGCAATGATTTGGTTTGGTTGGCCTCAATACGCCTCCTAGTGACAAGAAAGTCGAGGAACTTTCCTGACTCGACGCCGAAGGCACACTTCTCGGCATTGAGTGTAGCTTGTGCAGCTTCAGAATGTTGAAGATCTCCTGAAGATCAGTTAGGTGGTCGGCCTCTTGTCGACTCTTGATGATCATGTCGTCAATGTGAGTTTCCATCGTGTCACCAAGCTACCCCCTAAACATCTTGGCAACCATCCTCTGGTATGTATACCTAACATTTTTTAGGCCGAATGGCATTACTCTATAGCAGAATAGCCCTCGAGGATTGATAAAGGCTGTCTTGATTATGTCAGGGCTGTACACTGCAATCTGATGGCACCTCATGTGTGAATTCATGAAGCTGAGTTGGGGGTGCCGAAAAATTAATTCCACCAGTTGATCAATCCTCAATGAAGTTAAGAAATCCTTCAGGCAAGCGTCGTTGAAGTTTGTGTAGTCAACACAAATACGCCACTTCTCATTCTTCTTCTTGATAAAGACTATGTTGGCAAGTCATGTCGGGTACTACACCTCCTATACAGCCCCAGCCTCCAACAATCGGCCGACTTCTTCAATAACAACTTTAGTGTGCGCTATCGCCGAACACCGTGGCTTTTAATGATTGGCCATCGGGTTGGGTCAACATTAAGGTGATGGGTAATGATGGAAGGATCAACCCCCTAGTATCTTGTAATGTGTCCAAGCAAACGCCTCTAGGTTTCTTCGATGGTTGTCATTGCCTCACGTTCGACCTCTGTCGTGGTGGATCCCAGCGGGAAGAATTTGGCGGGATTTGAATTGTCGACTGGCATAATGACCAAGTCTTCCACTGCTTTTGATGTGGCCTCCTCGCTAACATCCTCGAGTACTAGGGCGTTAAGTAGTTCTATCCAGTGTACTTGTTCTGGCTCACTTTGCTTTTCATGACTGCGATGTAACACTATTTTTACATCCAATTGGTCCCCCAGTATCTACTCTTGGTCATGGGTCTTATATACTAAACAACCTAATGTTAAGTTGAGGCCACGGCCCCGAGCTTGTGTAACCACACTCGGTTGACGATGGTGTTGTAGGGGCTTGACACATCCATCGCTACAAACTCCACCTCGGCCGTAACTGAACCTGTGTGGATGAGAAGCTTGATCTTCCCGAGCGGTCAGATGGGGGCCTAATTGAATCCCACCAGAGGCACTTCAGTAGGCTCTAGATTTAACTCCTTGAGGTCGAGCCCTTTGAAGAACGAGTATTACATGACTCAACTGAGTTGCCCTGATCCACCAGGACTCGGCAAACAAAGTAGTCGCCAAGGCATAGAGTGACGACTAGAGCGTCGTTGTATGGCAATTAAAGATGCTCCATATCCCTGACCAAGAATGCGATGGGCCTTCAGTTGGGGGGTCACATGTGGGCGTTGGGAGCCCAAATTGATAGACATGATCTGTTTGGCTAATGATGCTTGCTTGATTTCTCCCGGAGGCATTTTTCGACAGTTGTGTCCACCATGCCATGGATCACATTGAGGGTTCAAATCTTAGTGTTGCCGTCCATTTCTTGTTGTTGAGGAGGTTCGACCTTGGTCTTCTCCTCGTCTATATATTCCTTTAAGTGGCTCTCAGCTGCTAGCTTTTCAAGAGAGTCCTTAAATGCTCAACACTGTGTGGTTAGATGCCCTTTGTGGTATGAGTAGCGGTAAGGAGAGTCCTTCTTCTTCTTCTGATCCCCGACCGACCTTCTTGGCCATTTGAAGAAAGACTCATGCTCGATCTTTCAGAGTATGACATAGGTTGGCACGGTAGAGACTGTCTTGACGACCACGAACTCGTGGGGCCGAGGCCCCTTTTCCTCGCCTCTCCCGTTACCATTCATATTTCCTTCTCCTTGCTTGGAAAGGTTCTACTCGGCATGTCGGCACTCATTGTGGACCTTTTCTAGTGTATAGTGCTTGTCAATCCAACGCATTAAATCGTCCATATCCACTAGGTTGGACAACATTAGATCTTAGAAGATGCAACTTTGGTGATCCAACCTAGCTTGAATGATGTGACAGTAATGGCTGGATCGCGCCTATATTTTGTTAAAGAGATACACGTATCAAGTTGTGTATTGTCGGAGGGACTCACTGGTTGACTTTCTGAGGCCAAGCAAGGAATCGACCTCCTTTTTTTGCTTGGTGCTCATCACAAACTGAGCTAGAAAAGTAAGGGACAACTCTTTGAATGATGGGATTAACTTGATCGATAGCGTGTCAAATCAGAGCAAGTTGACAAGCTGGATGAGAAGAGCTTGCACATGGGCTCGTCTTTCGTGTTTTAGAGTGACATCATCTGTCGAAAGTGTACCAAATGTGTATAGGCATCAGTCTTGAGGTCGTAGTTGGTGAATTTAAAAGGATTGAATCCCTGAGGCAGTTAGACGACATCGATCTCCCTTGTGAAAGGGAAAGAGACCAGTTGGCGATGGATAATGTTGTAGTGGGACCTTATCAACTGAGCCTCTTGCATTTGTTGTCGAGCTGATGCTTGAAATCATCTCTATTGTTCGACTGAGGAGAATGACCTCGACTAATGTGATGTCGAGGGGAGCGATCCTTCTATCACTTCCCCATTTGATCCACTTGGTCTTATGGGCTAGCGTTGCTCTTGAAGCTGTGCTTGGGGAGGATACTGAGAAATTGCTATTGACTGAGGGGTTCCCCAGTCTCTTGTGCATTGAGACTCGCTGAAACTAGCGCTCGACGCCTGAATGCCATTCGGGAGGAGAGGTATGGGCAGGTTACCTGCCCTTGGCTCCTTTATGATGCTGGACCTCGCCATGGTTCCCGAGTCATTCCAAAGCTGAACTACTTTGTTTGTCATCGTGCTCCCTCTTGTTTGGGGAGGGCGTTCTTCATCGTCTTATGTGACATCTAGTAAGCGACGTCTCTTCATTTTGAAGGGGTTGGATTGCTACCTTCAACTGTGCCACCTTTTCCCTCACAAGTTTGGAAAAGTTGGTCATTCTTAATGAGTCGAGCCTTCAAGCGCTCGACATAGGACCTAGTGTGAAACTCGATGGGGGCTTGGTGAGCACAATCTCTAGTTTGATCAATCCACCATCTACCGCCTTCTTCCTAATTTGGTTAGGGTTTGCATGATCATCTTTCTGATTCACAACTTTCGTCATGGTTTTCGAAAGATGAAAGGAGCTTGTTCCTGAAGTGAAAAGTTTGAGTGTCTCCCATTGTGATCGCCAAATTGTGGAATCTAGAATCTCACTCTATGACTTCTCGTAGAACCCTTTGTGCAGCCTTCAACTTGTTGCAAAACACTCAATCTGAGTTAGTGTCAACCAGAGTTGGATCTATGGCGGACACTCTAATGCTTAAGTTAGATTCTGTAGAGAACAAAATCAACTTGAAAGCTTAAGAGTGAGTTGCGCGTGCATGAGGGTGAAGTGCCACTAGAGTATTTATAGAGAGAAACCGACAACGGACTGTTGAGAGCACCAATTGAAAATGTCGCGCCATGGATCTGTGAATCATGGGGCTTCAACCATGTGCCCCTCGTCCATTCGAATCACAGACATGTTTGTATGTCCTATAACTGCTTCATCTCCACTTCTTTCCAAGTAACTACCCGCAACATGGGGGACATATCACCACTCGGTCGTGCCGGCACCGTGCCCTCGATGACATAGCCGAACATCGTGAGCTGTGAGATCTATGGCCCAAGATGATATGTCAACCATAAAAGGAGGTTTGACTTGCTCTAAAGTCGTGCGGTAAGCAGGGCTTGAGGCATGCCAAACGGCCTTATCGAACCTCACGGCTCAATATGAGTAGATGAACCCTTGGGCTCGACTCAACTCAAACCTAGCAAAGATGAGCCGAATCCAACCTCACGGACTTGTCGAACCTCGTGGTCTTCCATATCCGGCCTATCACAGTGTTACTTTTTTAACTCTTGCTAGTAAATATCAAAGTCATTTCTTTCACATCATAACCACTCAAATCTCTTCCAACGGAAATAGTTTTTGAGTCTATGGGAGCACGTTTTCCAACATAATTTTTGGACAAAGATCACGTGACATTCAATCCTGTCTTATGTCTCCCTCCTTTTTTAAAATACGGTGGCGTTAATCTGTAGGTGTAGTCTTTTTGGTCTAAAATTTTCAGTATAATATCAATGTCTATTTGGCCAAATTATTTTGGTTGTTATCATATTCGCGTTACATTATTTTGAATTTATCATTCATTTTGACGAAAATTTTTGAAAAATAAAAAACATATATAGTCAAAAGTCTCAAAAAATTCAGTAATAACAATTTTTTTTGTCTTTAGCATTATTTTATCTAAAATGTTTTTGAATTTTGATTCATATTTTGATTCATATTTTTTTATTTTTATTGTCGAGATGAATAAATCAATAAAAAAATTAAGGAAAAGCGAATCTTTTACGCTGAAACTCACAAAAGAGGTTTTTTTTTTTCTTTTTTTTCCAGTTTCTCCCATGTATCCTTCTATCGCTTTGTGCCTTTTGACTGCAAAGCTCCATTATCTCTTTCTGTTCTTGTTTCTGTATCTATTTTATTTCGTACAATTAGGGTTTACACTTGTAATGTCTTTTACCTCCTCAAGGGTTAATTATGATAAATTTGATCCTCGGACCAATGTAAACTCTTAAGAACCATCCTAGAATAATATTTATAATTTTTCCCATGAAAGATTTTTTTTCTTTCAGTAGTACGTAGTAGATGAATTCATACTACTGCAGTGCATGATATTTCGAAATATTCATAAACTCTCTCTATTATTCAAGTTTTTTTTAATATTTTAGACACTTCTCAAAAGCTCTATAATCTTTTTGAGTTTTCGTTGCTTGTCTGACTTTATTCAATTAAGCTCCGATATCATTCTAACTAGCAGTACATGACATTGATATTGAGATTAAATTAGTTCTTGCTCTTTGCTCTCTTTTTTTCAGATCCAAAATAACACTTTTTTTTACTAGACATGATGAAAAATTAGTTTTTCTATGATATTGTTTTATAATTTTGTCTTTGGCTATTTTTTAAATATAAAAAGAATTAGGTATTATATTAATTTAGTGAACCAAAATATTTATATTGTTCTAAATGAATTAAATTAATTTAACATTTTTAATTTTTAAACAAAATAATTACTTAATGAAAGTTTTAATCAATTTTCCCCCCTCTCTTTATCATTTTTCTAGTCATTGAGTAAAAAAACCCAAACTCGATACAAGCATATTAACTTTTTACTACACTAGATAGCCATCTAACAATTATTTATAAGTTTTCGTAAGGAAGTCTCCCAAACTATTTACACAACATAATTTTAGTTTACTTTGTATTCATAATCTTATGATTTATGCGTTACTCTGATCTTAGCTACTATTATCAGAGTTTATGTAGTCGCACATCAAGTATGGTGGTAAGTGATTTTTTTTTTTTATGATTTGTAATTAGTTGAAATGGTTAAATAGGGGTAGGGAAAGGGTCCTTCAAAGAAGTTGTTTAGGATAGGCATTGTTGTTAAATCAAAATCAGGGTTTTTAAGCTGGAAGAAGTAAGATTAGCGGGAGTAATTTGTTACCGGGATCAAATCCTAGGGTTTTCTTTGTAGTTGTCGCAAGCTATATCCAATTTCTACGCGATCAGAATCAGAATCAGAACCAGGACCAGCCCCAAAATCTTAAAGTCGAACAGGTACCGTCTCCATCCCTCCCTCCCTCCCTCCCCCCATGTGCGTGTGTTCTCCCTCTCTCTGTTTGCTGTTTCTTATGGGTATTTTAGATGCTTAAACACACATAGGAGGAGTATTGGGTGTCCGATCCACACACCAGCAGTGAAACTAGTAGGGGGCCTGAAGCAGTGGCTTTCTAGGCTTCTTCCCAGGGCTGGCCTTGGGTTTATGTAACTAGTAGTCATTCAAAGTGTGATTTTCTGTTAGTTATTTATCTCGTCTCCCCTATTTGGTTGCCTGGGAAAAGGACGAAAGGAAAAGAGAAAGTGAGTTCCTTTTCTCATTGTGAAAGACTTTGGATATTTGCGTTTTTTCCCTTTTAATCTTACTGATGCTGGACTTTCCTGTAAAAGGTGTTTGTTGTTTTTCGTTAGAAGGGCAACTTTGTTTTGTAAGGGTTTCGACTTGGAAATTGGAATGCAGGTTTTGGCACTTCAGCTAGTTTAGAAATGTTTGGAAGTTTTTGTCAATTCAGCAGCTTTTATAGTAACGTACTTTGTTTTGGCAATTTGATGGCAATTCAGCATCCAAGGTTATATTTGGTTGCTGTTTTACTTTTCCCCTTTTTGGGAACACAAACCTTACTCTTTGTCATATTGTTCGAAAATGATTTGTGAATCGAAAAACTTCTTTTTGGTGTTTTTCTTAAACGTGGATTCTGTTTCAGACAACAAGCATGAAAAATAAGTTTCAAAATCCTTCAGTCTAAGGAGTTTTCTGAGAAGCTGATTGTGTCAATAACCAGACATGCGTGCGGAGAATCTACCAGTGCCCCTTTGTGCAAGCGTAACGTTCGTGCTTTGTTTCATTCGTAAAGGTAGTGAAGTTTGTGTTAGTAAATTGGGATGGTCTTATAAATGTCAGCCTCGCGATTGTTTATAACGCACATATCTTCCACTGAAAATGTGGGAAAGAAAGGGGTGTCTACCCCACAGGGTGTCTCTGTGTATATGTGCATGGACATGAATGGTTGGCATGAATCATGAAAACTAGGTGGCATGCTACTTCAGAATCCATAAATAAGAACTGATGGCTGGATATCTTTTTTCGGTCACATTGATCTAGCAGAGAGTTCAACAACTCTTACATGCTAACAATGGTGAACCACTGTTCTGTATGATAAATTTCCCGAACTTAATGGCTGATATGAGCTTGCTTAAAATGCTCAAAATTTTTGTTGATATCCCTAGCTCTATTTTGCGCTATTGGGAAATTTCGAAGTGGTTCAACGTCTCTCTGTATTTGGATCTATTCTAGTTCCCATAGAAGCGCTCTTGGCTTTATGATGCCTTAGGTATGGGTGGTAGGACTTAAAGAGAAGAATGAGAATCTCATTGCTAGTGACAAGATTCCTTTGTGGACAAATTCAGGTTAGTCACCAATTTGATTTTGACAATGGGGAATTTTCAATACTTCTGGCCCAACTTTTTGCTTCTGAATTTTCCATTTATGTGTCCTATGGTGAGAGAATGAGTAGCTTTGTAGGAATCTCGTTCCACCTTTGGTATGTAACTTGTAATATTATTCTCCCACAGGCAACCAAACTTACACAATGAATTACACATGATGAAATTCTCATCCGGGTTTTCCACTCTATCACAACATAGACTGCTTCAGCATAAATGTTTCTACAATCTGGGTTCCTCTAAGTTATGAAATGCTTGAAGGCTATGTGATGCAGAACCTACATGTAGAAGTAATGGTATACCCAAATAAAACTACCTTAGCTTATTTTATCTCAACCATTGTTTCATGGACTTGGGGTGTCAGATATGGGTGGATACATAAAGGTTGGACACCTCAAGTCTAAAAATAGAGGATACATGGATTTGTATCCAAATTTTGACAAGGACACGGGATACGTAAATAATGCATATTGTTCTTAGTAAATTTCGATACCAAAACTAGAGTTTACTGAATAAAGTTTATGAAAAGTAGTAAAAGAATAAAGCTACAACATTGTAGATTTATGAAGAAATAAGGTACATATACTTGTGTAAAATTCTATCAATTTATGCTTGGTTCATGTACCACCTGTCCAATTATATGTCTTAGCTTTTTGTGTATGTTGGTTTCTTTGTCATCTATATGTTGGTGTATCTCTCTTCTCATTTCTTCGCATTTGATAACATATCTTGTTCAAATATGCGGTATCGATTCCTTGTCCTGCAACCGCTCCCACACCAGTGCCTGTTGGCAAGGTTACTTTCCAAAAAGGGTGGATTCATGTGACATACCTCTCAATTATCTTAAATTGATGCTACCCCTTTCATACAAATGTTTCATTTTTAATCCTATATTTTTCTTAGTCTTATCAGACATCGACCTTAGCATCCTCATTTCAACGACATCCATCTTGTTTATTTGTTGTCTCTTAGTTGCCCAATATTATGTCCTTACAATAATGTTGTATTAACTTTTCCTTTTAAATTTTGTAGATATCCATCGATCACATAATATGCCAACCTTCTTTGATTAAAAGGTGTATATTTAATATAATTGGTTGAGAATGAGTTAGTTTGGCTCACGGGTTGTAAGTGGTATTAATTAGCATGCAAATCGCAGGGTTAATCAGATAGGGTGCATTCGCTACGTTGAAAGGATGGTCATAGAGGAGGTTGGGAATAGAGTTGAGATTGCCGCGTTCATCTTAACTTGGTTCAGATAAAAAAAGCACCGCCGAAGCAGCATAAGCAGCCCCAGGACGTTCATCGAAGGCAAAGCGAATAGAGCTTAGCACTCAAACAAGTCCTCTAATCATCTGTCCTGGCCTTGAAAGAACTCTAGAAAGATAGGTGGTCATAGTCCACTTCTTTTTCGCTGCAGAGCAACCACGCAAAGGTTCGTTGCTTGGTGGGTTGAACGAGATTGATTGATGGAAGTTGTGGTAGGCCGGATTTGCTCAATAGTGGACCATCGGCCCACGATCACCCTCGGCCCACCTGTTCTGGGCTCAAGTCGGGCTACGCCCCAAAGAAGGGTCATAACCGATTCTCGACCTATAGGCTGAATGGCCCGGGTGAGTCTTGGTCACTCTCTCACGGACTCTCACTTACATGATTGGCGTCTTTCTTTGGCCACTCTCGACCTTCGGCCACTTTGCTGAATGATCTTCACCTGACATAATCACATAGGAGGCGTATTCCCTATGTTCTGGCAGTTAAACGAGGAAACGTGGGGAATGTAGTTATCAGACATGCAGACTTGCCTGTTCGATCCGCTCGATCGTGGAACACGCGGCAGTACCATTGCGGTTCTCGTACCACGACGCTACATTGTCAGCCGAAGCCTCAGGCTGGCAGTCGGGTTCAACTCTACAAATACTCCAAGGGCACTCTTACTTCAGGTATGCGCACACTCTCACTAACTCGTACGCTTTCAAGTTGCTTTTGTTCTTACTAAAGGCTAACTTGATTGTTAGAGTGCCCGCAGGAGACCCAATCCCGGTTGGCACTAATTTAGTGCCGAGTGTTTTGCAAATATAGCTAGAGGGTTCACGAGGCGCTCTTGAGAAGTCTAAATCGGATTCTAGACTCCACAGAAGTATTGAACAACCAACACGAGCCAATCCTCATGGTTACAGGTTCAAACTTACCGTACACTCTACTATGAGTAAGGATGAACAGAGTCGAATGTTTGATTACGAGATACACAATGAGACAGAGCCAAGAGGGGAGAACTCTTAGACAATTCACTTACAGGAAAGTCTGATGGTAGGAATTCCTCAAGGTGTATTACAAATTTTAATTGAGGGGGTGGATCGAAGTGATTGCAGTGAAGAATTGATGTGAAACAAGGGGAGTCGGCGTGGCATAATGTGAAGATTGGGAAACTAGAGCAAAATTCCCTTATGGGAACCTAGGCTATGGAAAAAGGATCCGATACTTCAACCAGATGAGCAACCAATTGTTTCACGAAACCCCAAATAGATGAGCAACCAGTTGGTTCATGAAACCCCGACCCAACGTCACATGAGGATGGTGGGCAACCTTGATCAAATGATATGGAATTTGTGAAGATCTCAGTGGTTGACGAGAACTCCCCAGAGATGGCCTTTCCTAGAGGAGGAAGGATCATTTTGTTGCATGATTTTATCGTCATAAGGCTCTCGATCCAGATGATACGAAGCTAGCGTTCTTAAAAAATGGTTCAATGATTATTACAACTGTTATGTTTTTCCAACCACTTTCATGTCTACGCCACTTTTGGGAGGACTTTTTATGTCTCGTTTGAAGCTTTGATCCCTAAATTAAGTGGCGTCGAGGATTGTGGAGACTTTTGACGTCTTAGTCTTGTTGGTTGTGCTTATAAACTCCTTGCCAAGATTTTGGCTGGCTGTTTTTTCACGAGGTCGTTTCAGATCCGAAGAAAGGCTTTGGTTAGTGTTGGATGATGTTCTGGTGCGGTGCCAGTTTGGGTGGGAGTCAATATTGTGTGAAGGCGTGACAAAGGTTTTGGAAGCTTGATATTGAGAAGGCGTACAATTTCATTAGTTGGCATTTCCTCCTTTAATATTTAAGGATGAGGGTTTTTGGCATAAGTGGATTGGCTTTTGCATCTGAGCGGTTTGTTTGTCGTTACTTGTAAACGAGTCTCGAACTTGGTTTTTTATGCATTGAAGGGCTTAGAGCATAGGGATATTCTCCCCTCTCTTGTTCCTTTCAACGATGGGGGTTTTATTCCTTTGATTTCAAAAGTAGTACAGAGGTTATTTTGAGAGGTTTGAGGGGAGAACATGTTGGGATTCTTTGTCCGTTATAGATTTATGAAGAAGTAAGGCACATGAACCAAGCATAAATTGATATATTTTTACATAGAATTGATAGATTTTTCAAGACTAAGGCATGTGTATATTGGTTTCTCTATCATCTATACGTTGGTATATCTCTCTTCTCATTTTTTCGCATTTGATAACATATCTTGTGCAAATGTGCTATCTGTTCCTTGTCCTGCATCCGCTCCCGCACCCTGTGCCTATTGGCTAGGGTACTTACAAAAAATTGTGGATCCATGTGACATACCTCTCAATTATCTTGAATTGGTACTATCCCTTTCATACAAATGTTCTCATTTTTAATCTCATCTTTTTTTAGTCTTATCACACATCGACCTTAACATCTTCATTTCAACTACATTCATCTTGTTTATTTGTTTTCTCTTAGTTGCCCAACATTTTGTCCTTACAATAATGTTGTATTAACTTTTCCTTTTAAATTTTGTAGATATCCATCGATTACGTAATACGCCAAAAGTACCCTTCATTTAAGCCAACCTTCTTTGATTAAAAGGTTTATATTTAATATAATTGGTTGCGAATGAGTTAGCTTGTTTCACAATTTGTAAGTGGTATTGATTAGCGTTCAAATTGCAGGGTTAATTAGATAGGGTGCATCGCTTCGACAAAAGAATAGTCACGGATGAGGGTGGAAATAGAGATGGGATTGTTGCGTTCATCTTAACTTGTTTCAGGTCAAAAAAGCACCACTGAAGTAGCATAAGCAACCCCAGGGCGTTCATCGGAGGCAAAGCGAACAAAGCTTAGATCTCAAACAAGTCCGTTGATCATCTGTTCCGGTCTTGAAAGAACTCTAGAAAGATAGGTGGACATAGTCCACTTCTTTTTCGCTTTAGAGCAGCTGCACAGTAGTTTGTTGCTTGGTGGGTTGAACGAGATTGATTGTTGGAAGTATTGAACGAACAACGCGAGCCAATCCCCATGGTTGCAAATTTAAGTCATGCTATACCCAAACTTACCTTACAATCTACTATGAGTAAGGATAGACAAAGTCGAATGGTTGATTACGAGATAGACAATGAAACAAAGCCAAGAGCGGATAGCATTTAGACAATTCACTTTTGAGTACAGGAAACCTGCTGGTATGAATTCCTCAAGGCGTATTACAAATTTCTTATTGAAAATTGATGTGAAACAAGGGGGAGTCGGCATGGCATAATGTGAAGATTGGAGAACTAGAGCGAAATTCCCTTACGTGGTATTCTGAAGGTGTAACTTAGGCAACGGAAAAAGGAGCCGATACTTTAACTAGAAGAGCAACCAGTTGGTTCCCGAAACCCCAACCCAACGACACATGAGGAGGTGGGTAACCTTGACCAAATGATAATGGAGTTTGTGAAGATCTCAGCGGTTGACAAGAACTCCTTAAAGATAGCCTTTCTCAGAAGAGGAAGTATCATTTTGTTGCATGATTTTATTGTCATAAGGCTCTTGATCTAGATGACACGAAGTTAGCATTCTTAAAAAATAGTTCAATGATTATTACAACCGAGATGTCGTGGTTTTTCAACCACTTTCATGTCTCCACCGCTTTTTAGAGGAGTCTTTATGTCTCGTTTGAAGCTTTGATCCCTAAATTAAGTGGTGTTGAGGATTGTTGAGACTTCGACCTCTTAGTCTTGTTGGTTGTGCTTATAAGCTCTTGGCCAAGATTTTGGCTGGCTGGTTCTTCATGAAGTCATTTCGGATTTGGAGAAAGCTTTTGGTTAGTGTTGGATGATGTTCTGGTGGCATTCTGGGTGGGATCCAATATTGTGGGAAGACGTGACAAAGGTTTTGGAAGCTTGATATTGAGAAGGCGTACAATCTCGTCGGTTGGCATTTCCTCTTTTAATATTGAAGGGTGAGGATTTTTGGCATAAAGGGATTGACTTTTGCGTGTTGGCGTTTTGTTTGTCGGTGCTTTTAAATGAATCTCCAACTGGATTTTTTATGCATTAAGGGGATTAGAGCATAGGGATATTCTCCCCTCTTTCTTCCTTAAATGATGTAGGCTTTGATTCGTTTGATTTCAAAAGTAGTAGAAAGAGGTTTTTTTGAGAGGTTTGAGGGGGGAACATGTTGTGGATCCTTTGTCCACTTCTCATTTGCTTTACATGGACTAAGTCCGGTTATCTTAAAGGTGTCCGTGAAAGCGATATGGATTAATATGAGAATAAAACTTATATGAAGAGTGTGTACGGCAGAGCGTGTCCAAAGACAGTTATACACCTTCAACTCTTAGTATGGTTGAGAAATCTTACAGAGAGTGAATGCAAAGAAAAGAAGGGGGTGAAGTTGCTTCAAACTTTGAATATATTATTTCAAGCTTCTGAAAGACTTTGCCCTGCAACTACAAATACAAGCCTTTATATAGGACTAAAAGACCGACCAAATGAAACTCAAATAAAAGTTAAAATCACACGAATTTTTTTTTACAATACAACCAAACTAGGGTAGTTCGAAAAGCTAAGATTATTGGTACGGAGAAAGATTCCCTTGGAAAGTAGGAAATAAAAAAGATGCTTCTGACGGACATCTTCATCCTTTTAGTAAGATGCGTCATAGATGACGGTTGATATGAATTATTGTTAGGGCTTCGTCATAGATGATGACTTAGAGCTCTGAGATTTCATAGCAATCGTCCTCATGAAATCTAATTTCCCATCATTCCCATAGAGGAAAATGAAATCAATAATGATTTTCTAGAACAAATTTGCTCAATCATATTTTCTTCCAGATTGGCATTATCCCCAATTTTCGACTAATAATTCGAGACAATTTTATGAGTATATTCTTACTTTTTACTGCTTCGGCAGGAATAGAGCATAAGAAGGATCCTATTTCTGGCAATATTTAATATTCAAAAATAGGAATCTTTTATATCATCTCTAAAGAAGATTGGAATCAAGAGTTATGTAAATCCAAACCTTGTGGACCAGCCATGCGTTGCAACCATTTTAATAACTTTGACTATATCAAAGTCTGGACTTATATCTTTTATATCCAGAATCGTCAGTATCGACATTCATGGTTTATATATTTTTCCCAAGGCTTTAACAAAAATATGGTGATCCCAAACTGGTTGAAATTATGGTTCACCGGAGTAGGACAACATATTAAAATACTTCATGATTCTCTTTGTGAGACCTATTTCTTATAGGATGAATTTTCTCAGCCACAAGAACCAAAATTATTTCATTTCTTCATGGAATTTAATATTCCTTGGATTATATTTTGGAAATACTCAATATTCCAATTCAACAATATGCCTAATCTCTGCCACCACTATGTTTCTAAATGGTGGATCAAGTTTGATATATTAGAAGACTATCTCCCTATACAGTACAAAACATTGATTGAATTGGTTCAAAAAGGAAGACAAGAAGATGTATATGGCTCTCCAAAATCAATGAGCGTAGGAAGACTGTCTTCGACTCCAATTTCCATGGACTATGATACAATCAAGGCATCACTAAAAGAAAAATTTCCCCTAGCTTCCAAAGCTGAAATAAGGAATCTAGTCATAGCAGAAATATTCAAAAAATTAACTAGTGATTTAAGTGTTGATTTGTCCAAAGATACTCGTCAAAGACCTGCCTCTCCATCAACTCTTCCAGAGTTCAAGAATGAGGACGATTGCTATAGAATGTCAGAGCTCTAAGTCGTCATCCCTGATGAAGCCCTAGCAATTATTCATATCAACCATCATCCACGACGCATCTTACCAAAAGGACGAAGATGTCTGTCAGAAGCATCTTCTTTATTTCCTGTTTTCCTAGGGAACATTTCTCCGTACCAATAATCTTAGTTTTTCGTAATACCATAGTTTGGGTGTATTATAAAATAAATTTCGTGTGGTTTTAACTTTTATTTGAATTTCATTTGGTCGGTCTTTCAGTCTTATATAAGGGCTTTTATTTGTAGTTGAAGGGCAGAGTCTTTTAGAAGTTTGAAATAATATATTCAAAGTTTGAAGCAACTTCACCCCCTCTCCTTTTCTATGCATTCACTCTCTATAAGATTTCTCAACCATACTAAGAGTTGAAGGTGTATGATTGTATTTGGATACGCTCTGCCGCACACACTCTTCATATAAGTTTTATTCTCAGACTAATCCATATCGCTTTCATATTGTTTATATTGCTTTCATATTACATGGTACTTTTGTGGTTAAGGGTTCTAAGGCTTGAAGGTGAATTTGACTGAATCGAAATCCATTCGGGTTGGCGAGGTTCTTCACCTAGATTCTTTAAGAGCTATCCTTGGCTGCAATGTGTGCTTGCTCCCAATTTCTTATCTTAGTTTTGCTTTGGGTTCTTCTTGTGAATTCAAGTTGCATCATAGTTCTCTCACAACAAAGTATTTGCTCGAGATCTGCTACTCGGACACTTGAAAGCATTTTGAATGTTTGGTGGAATAGGTATTTCAAAGGAGGTTCCCATATTGGAAGACACAGTAATTTTTTAGAGAGGAAGGCTTAAAGTCACTAAGAGCAGTTTGGCGAGTATTCCTACTTACTATCTCTGTTTGGGTCGCCAAGAGGTCAATAAATTGCAAAGGGAATTTCCTTCGGGGTGATATGGGGAGGAGTTCAAGTATCAAGTTGTTGATTGGAATTCCATTTTTAGTAGTATTGCAAATGGGGTTGTAGCCGCGAGGTGGTTGGAAATTTTTAATTAGGCTTTGTTGCATAAATTCTTGTGGGATTTTGCTTGCGAAAGGGATAGATTTGGAAGAAGGCGGTGGCTTCTAAGTATAGGGCTATGTGAGACAACAGTTGAGGTGTCTAGTTTTTACGGGAAGGGGTTGTGGTAGAGCATTTGGCTTCTATGATATGAATTTTTGAAGTCAGGTAATTTCAGGGTCAGAAAGGGTAGTAAGGAGAAGTTTTGGAGGCCTATGTAGTGTGGTAGATGCTTGATACAACTTTGTTGACCATTTATTGGCTCACGGTGGATCAAAGAGGTGGCATTGGTTACTTATTTGATGGTTTAGGCAAGTTTATTTTTTTGGGTCATCAGGTTTCTTGAGACTTATGCAAGATTCAGGAGATGATTTGGTGATTGTTTTGTGTTATTTGGAACGAGAAAACGGGACCAAGAATGCGGTATGCTAGATGTTATAAATTGTGGTACGGTAGGTGTAGGCTTATAAACATTGCAATACAATAATGTACTTATTGCATAGTAAACATCCAATCTTTATTAGTAGTATCACGAGCAATTTTTACTATATCTTGTCTTGCCAAAGCTTTAAGTTTTGGTAGATTCTTAGGGAAAAAAATATTGGGATCACTTTTGATCGCTAAATTTACTGTATTTTTTGGATAATGTGTACCACATTCTGGAATGTGCATTCCAAACATAATTTGCTGGCGTATTAGTGTCTTTTGGTATCATGTATAACTAGTTTTGCTCTGTTCCCATTTTTGAAGTTTTGGCAAGGGGAAGGACAATACCTGCTACAATAAAAGGAGGGTTAGTTTTTTTCGACACCTCTTCCTTTTTGAAGGGTTTGAAATTTGTGTGGAAGGGATTTGGAAGGTAGGGGGTGTCCTGAGGTGGTTTTCTTGGTCTGAACGGCCCCGGTCATTAGAATTTTTTGTCTATGGACTATCTCATTTAGAGGGTGCATGTCATATTCGGTGTTGCATGTGCAAAGTAGTGGAGAGTCTTGCCTCATTTACTCATCCTAGCTTGGTGGCTATAGAGTCGTGGTCTTTGATCTTTTTGCTTTGTTTGGGTACGGTTGGCGTCTTGATGGTAATGTGGTAGAGTTGTTGAGAAGCTAGAGAGGTGGGAGCATGGGAAAGCAGAGGAGGAAAGGGGTGGCTAGCTTTTTTTCGCCTCATGTAGTTTATTGGCGGGAATGGAACAATAAATTATTCCAAGAAGCTGAAATGTTCATCTACAGGGTAAAGGTAGTTCTTTGGTTCATTTTGTTTATGGATGGGTTCTAGGAACGTAAATCCGAGTCTAGATTTTTTATTTGAATTTTGTGTATTCTCTGCCTTGTGAGTAGAATAGGCCTTTTTGTCTGTGGCCTCTTTTATTTTTGGTAGGCTTTATTTGGTTGTACTTGGGAGGCATCCCCTGGATGCCTTTTTATATACAAACTTTACCTATGCAAATAAAATATTGAGCTGCATTTATCTTTTTGAGGAGGATGTTGATGGGACAATAGAAAAAGGAAGAAAACGAAAGGCCTTTGCATCCTAGCTGTTGCTTCACCATTGTTCTCCTACTTTGTGCTTGTCCAGTTGGGAAAAAGTGATTGTTCTCATTGATTTCTTTGTATTTCTTGTCTATGATTTGATGTGCTTTGAACCCCACATCTCAATTCCTTTTTGTGGAGTCTCTGTTTCATGCCCTCATTAGTTTCCCTCTCCATTCTTTATTCGTCCTCTCGAATGATTGTGTTGTTTCATTGTTGTTTCTGATTCTTGATACTTTAGAGTAGTTTAGGAACCGTATTATGTTATGGCCCCTTAAGTTTTGGAATGATCTGACCTTTTTTTTGACTTTTTGTATGGTGTATGCTGGCTTGGCACTGTGCAAGGCCAAAGGCATATACAGAACCTCTCTCTGTATAGAGATGTAAATATTTTCTTATGTACGAAAGTTATGCATATTCTTGTTGAGTTTGATACTCAGCAATGCCTTGTGTCATAGACACTCTCGAGTCTTGTTGTTTTGAGTTCCTAACAGGCCTTCACCATGTTGTAGTATCTGTGACTTTCTAGTTTGATTGCTGTCACTTGCTGTGTGTTGCACTTGATGCCTAATTGTGATAATCAGCTTGTTAACTGTTATAATCACGTTATTCACTTATATAGTTTATATTAGCAACTACTGTAGTTGTTTGACCAGTTTTTCTTTTGCCATTTTCCATGTGTAGATGGCTGCTATTTTGTGCACATTGTCTTCAAGACACGTGGCATTACCTTATGTGGTGCAAAGTTCACATATTTTGTGGGTTTGCAAATTAGCTTTTGAATACCAAGCAGAGCTTGGGGGGTTTGTTCTTGGACTGGTCACCATATCCATCTTGAAGTTTGGCATGTGTTTAGGCGGGCTTGACTAATTGTCATAGCCCGACTATTGACTACATATCCATGAGGCGGCTGAGCTCCAAAGAGCTCGGTCCTGCAACTCAAACACCGAGGCAACTGAAGTGCACTCATGATCTGCATGATGAGTGGCATCGGCATGCGCTCTCTCGCATAATACATGCTTCATAACACTTAATGGCTATGTGACAAAAGAGTTGCCTGCTTGTGCATCCAACAAGCAATTTGACAAGGGCCAAAATGCTTGCTACACTTGCTAGCCGGAGCATGGTATGAGCATGGGCGGCTTCACATACAACAGAGTGGTGTCAATTGAATCCTCAGAATTGTCAGAAAAATATTGAACACATATGTATGTGCTTGCATTAACATTTAGTGCTAAAGTTGCACCAGCCGATTTTGGAAGATTAACCTCTACAATGAAATTAGGTTGTGAAACCAACAAAAAATGGCCTTTGAAGGTATGTTCTCTCACTCGTAGCAACTGACACGAGATTGCAACCATCTAAGAAGCACATACACTGACAAGGGAGAGGCGTGTCACGTCGACCCTCCTTGAATACTCATAAGAGCATCTCCATTGGTTCGGGAGCTAGATGACCAGGAATTGCTTTACTTTAGTAAACCCCATCGATGCAAACATTATTATCCTAACAAAATGCCAAATGAAATTGCTACATGTGGGTCCCATCATGGGAGAGACAGAACTGAATGGGCTGCTAAGTGTTAGCATTTAGGTTTTCACCTCACCATGATTGGAGAAGGAAAATAGCAACTTTAGCAACCAATACAATTGGAGAAGTTCCATGTGCTTGTTTGATACTTCTTCAACCTCTCTTACTTGAAAATTAAAGTCTCTTTAATGGATAGTTATTGATACTTCGCCAACGGATGACGATCTGAACACGCCCTGAAGTCTTTGAGATACAACTTATGCTTTCTTAATATGTATTAAGACATTAGGAGATATACTAAATTTTGATTTACTTGGTTTATGTTGCATAGTTTTCATTTTTTTAAAGATACCCATATGACAAGCTTTGGGAAGCTTAGACCCGGTCAAGATTTGAACTGCTGTATAAATCTAGTAAATGTAATTTTTTAATACTTGCTAGAACTGTCGTCCAGTTTTTGGACATCTACATTTTGGCATCTTGCGTAGCATGTCTGTTAATATGCCACTTCATGAACTCTAGAGAAAGTTTTTCCATTAAGTTTAACAAATGAGAAATGAATTTCCCACTCTCCAGTCTTGTAAGTGCACTCAACAAATTGTGCCACTTATTCAACTATAAACAGTTTTTCTTGTGGTTAAATAAAAAAAGGGGAAATGATTTTTCCACTCTACATTCATATAAATGTGCTCCACAAGTTGTCTTTGATTGTACTTTCAGAATTGTGTGGTGTAATTTTAAACGCCACTGGATGAATTTTGTATATGCATTTACAAAAAAGGGAGTGTGTTTTCCCCTAGAAGACATCAATTAACAACCAAATGGGTAATGAATGAGTCATTGTTACTCTTAGTGTCGTACACTGGAAATGATGTATTTGACAGAATTGACTATGAGATGTTTGTGCAAAGTCAACGTATTTGCATTTCTTTTTAGAGAAGGCACATTACTATGAATCTGCTAACGTTTTTCTTTAGTTGGCATTACAGTACTTTAAATCATTATTTGGCAAATTACTACTATTCATAATAGAAGTGAAGAAGAGTGAAATGTCTCTCTTTGTTCCTACTTAACATTGTCTTAGGTTTTTCAATCACCTCACATGGGAAAAAAATCCTTAGGCTGTGTCACCCTCTCAAGTAAAACCCAATTTCAAGGCAAACGGAAGCACAATCTTATGATCAGTCACGCAAACCCATCAAGGCACAACATATTACTTGATTATCTGATTAGCCCATGAATACCAAGTTCACATGCGTGCTGCCAAATAAAAACTTACTCCCAAAGGCAAAGCTAGCCAAGCTCCTGCACATAAGCTAGCTCAAAACAACCCCCATTATCACCACGCGAGGCCTATCACTTGCATGGTGTAGTGCGACCATGTCAAACGCAAAGCCAAAAATTGAGATGAACTGGGGCCAACTTAAATGCTACTGGATAGAACATACCTTGAATCTTGATGTCAGGCAGCTCATGCCACATAGCGGCGCATCTAGCCGCACAATTTAGAAAGGGCTAAATCCAAAGCACATGCCATGCAACACATGATATGCTTGTTGCCATACTGATTGGCAACGTAGTGAAGATCGTGCACAATACACAAGATGTCTCACTAGAGTTCCTCTGCAGTCCGTAGCCAACCTCGCCAGATAAGCGATTCTCAGTGTCCTATGCAACATGCATCACCATTTGTGGCATTCTTGCCTTGGCTGCAATCAACCCCAGGGTTGGTGGCAAGAGTTCAGCCCAATGACTCCTTGTTCCTCACCACTCGGGCAGGATGAACCATCAACCGTACGTGAGAAGTTATAACTTAGGCATGGCATGGTCCAAGAAATTGGATTTCGTGTTCGTTAGCCGCTTGAGAATTACTTGATCATTTGTTGCTCGTTCGATGTCGCTACAGAGAAAAAGCTTGGATGGCATCTGTTGGTGGGACAGAGTTAGATGCATTTTTAAAGATCCACTTTTGGGAGTACCTTAAGATGTCTTTATTACTTAATTTTCCGTTATTGCTCGAAATTGAGCTTTTTGACACAAAATTCTGTGTCCAAAGGTAGCACCCCCTTTGTTGTTTTCAATTTTAATCTAATCTACTTTAATCTAGTCTACTTATAAGAAGACGCACCCTTGTAATGCCATTGGAAATTTTGGTAGTTAGCTAAATAATAGGTTTGTTGAGGGGAGCAAAGCCGCAATCGCTGCTGTATTGTGAAAAATGAAGCCATAGTCCTGTAATCAGGTTAAGAACTATAGGAATTTTGCTGGTAATAGGTTTGATGGATGACCATGAGTTGGTTAGCTAATCTATTTTACATAATATTGAGACATGAGGAAACCAAGTTATTTAAGTACTTACTATATACTTCTTTCTATCTAGTATGAAGTTTTCTTACCTCCATGGTTGATATTCGTAGTAACAGAAGTTTACCCTTAAAATGTTGGAACATCATGCATGTCTTTCGATAACTTGTCTGTGTCAGTTTCTTGCATAACCATAGTTACTAGGAAACTTGTTCCTATCAGAAACTCTTCCCAGAACTGAGGCAGACCTCTTGTCAGATTTATTAATTTAAGGGGGATTTTCACAAACATTTGTGAGATGTTCCAGAAACTCCGACCATTTAAAATATTTGTCTGGAACTCTTGAAAAATCCATTCAAAGCTCCCTGGAAAGGTGCTTCTTGTAATTTCAACACTACGCATGGGCCTCACATTTTTTTTGTCGAAAATACTATACAATGATTGGTACTATAAATTATCATTCATGAACTTAGACGGCTGTAATTATCCAAAAAAGAAAAAACTTAAGATGGCTGGGCTTCGTAGTACATTTGTATTTCTGTTTTCCTTTTTGGATCTCTGAAATAGTTGCCTATTTGTGGTGCTTGAGTTCTAGAATTGACTAAACAACCAGAAGGCTTCATCATTATTTCTCAGACACGGTTCTGTGTCTGTATGTATATCTAGCAATTTTATTTCCATTGGACTTCTTATTTTAAGTTCTCCAAAAAACCAGAGGAAATAGAAAACATTGAAAACAAATTTAAAACGAGCTTCTTAATGGAATTTTCTACATTGATTTTCATCATGTTTTGTTGTCCAGCTTAAACTGCATCTTGTTACCGTGAAGTTAAGCTATTGCTTCAAGGAGGGTACACAATGAGTGGGAGTACCAGAAAACGTAAATCTCTTTGGGATCGCATAGGAGAGCCTCAGGTTTCAGCTCAAATCAGCGAGAAGGATGCTTTGCATGAAAAAGAAAGCTATCCCAACCTCCATGCTGGTCATGATCCAAAGTGGTCTGACTTGGAAGTTGACAATGAATTCAAGACCAAAGATTTTTCTGTGCGACCATCTTGGGAACTGTCAAAAGGAAGTGTTAGCCAGAAGGAAGACAGAAGAGACTCAAATGATTTTCCTGATACAAGAAAGGCTTGGGATGCGGATAGGAGCTATCATGTATCTTCAGCTTTTGATAGATTGGAACCACAAAACCGTAGCCGTTCTCCTGAAAATATTAGGTACCTGTCATCCAGGTTTGTTGCTTCAAATGTAGATAAATGAAACTCAATGTTCATCTATGTTCCACCTTTTGTTGAAAGAGCTCAGCTTTATATTTTCTGTAACTAAACCTGTAATTTTACGTCATTTATTTTCTTAATGTCATAGTTTTTCTAAGTATTAGATGGGTAACACTGCTTCAGTGGTAACAAAACAGTCTACTAAGTTTAGATTGTGGGTTTGGGGACGACCACTTTGTGCATCTAATGCCAAAGTTTGGTCCGTACTCAGCTCGTTGCAGTCGCTTGTTAAGGGGTACAAGTGGGTTTACTTTTAGTACAGTTCTTGTTATCAGACTTTGAAATGTTGTGATTGTACTCGCTACTCATTATGACATTGAGAGTTTATGGTGGGGTCTTGTTTTGATGCAGGTACAAAAGGAGCAGGAGCAGGAGCAGGAGCAGGAGCAGAGAGAGGGGCAGGGGTAGGAGTAGGAGCCCAAGCAGAGGAAGGGGCAGGAGTAGGGACAGAGACTGGGACAGGGGCAGGGGCAGGGGCAGGGGCAGGGGCAGGGGAAGGGGCAGGAGCAGGAGCAGGAGCAGGAGCAGGAGCAGAAGCAGAAGCAGAAGCAGAAGCCCCCTTGGTAATTACAGGCAAGAATCCTACAGATGGACTGAGAGAAGAAGAAGTACGTTGGGGGGAGTACCGTCTCAACCATGTAGAGATTTTGCTTCTGGTAAATGCAGGAGAGGCAGTGAATGCAGGTTCCTTCATCAGGATAACCTCAATCACAAGGATGGGGGGCGATTGGAGATAGAAAAATCTGAAAGATGGAGAAGTACACAGGAACGTGGAGGAAATGGTTACGATGGTGAGAAGGATGAGCCCATAAGGAGCAGTGGTAAATCTACAGCGCTTTGTAATGATTTTGTGAAAGGTAGGTGCCATAGGGGATCATCATGCAGATTTTCCCATGATGATGATGCTATGGGTTACAACAGTGAAAGAGGCAACAGAGATTCTTCTTTTGATCACGATTACAAGCGGCAACCGCGTACGTATGGTAATACGCCCTGCAAGTTTTTTATGATGGGGAACTGCACTAGAGACAACTGCAGATTTTCTCACGATGGTCCAGTGCAAGGCTTTAATGAAGGAAAATCGCAGAATGATAATAGGAGCAAAGATATTGATGACATGAACAACTCATGGAAGGGTCCGAAATGGGGCGCACAGTCTACTGGTTGGGGTACTGTTAATGTTGGGAAAGAGACTTTTATTGATACAAAAGATGATGAAATGAACAAACCATGGAATGGTCCAAAATGGAGCGAAGCAACAGCTGTCCCAGATGTTTTGCAGTCTACTGGTTGGGGTAATGATGGAAAAGAGACTTTTAATGATCCAGCACCTGCTGAAAAACGGATTGATGATAGAAGGGGCCACAGTTTGGAAGATGAGAACAAAACTTGGAGTCATCCCAAATGGGGTGATGAAGCTGGTGTGTCAGAGATGGGGAGGTCTACTGGGTGGGGCAACAGTAGTGGTGAAAGTATGAGTTTAGCTGATCTGGCTTATGATGAGAAATACGCTGATGTGGCAAAATCCTTTGATAGCGAAGATCCCACGCTTACAGTCAGCGGTTTGAATTCTTTAACTCCATTCCAAATAGCAAAAGATGTTCCTGAACAAATTATAGAGCAAGAAGCTTCAGGCAGGCCCCGTCCTACTACAGTCATGCATTCAGTTTTTCCTGAAGATTCTCCTTTTCAGCAGTGTCACAATCGGATGGGGGACAGTAATCAAATAACAGTGGATTATAATTCACTAAATGGTGTGGATGTCTATGGAAGGGCTCCCAATCCTGCTTTTGTGCCTGAACAGAACAACGATAACAAAGCTGGTAGTTTTCTAGGTGTTGGTGGAATTAATCTAAGTCAGGACATGGTTTCTGTGAACCCATCCATTGGACTTGATATTGATTTGAATGGGCCGGTGCGACAGAACTATTCCCCATCTAATCTGCAAAATCAGTCACAGGTTCAACATGGAGAATCTGTCCAGAAAATAGTGAACTCCAGCATCCCTCTCAACATTGTGACCAGTGAGCAGGTTGGGAAAGTTAGCAGTTTTCCATCGGCTCTGATGCAGATAATTGGGAATGGGCAACTTCCTCAACTATATGCAGCACTAAACCCCCCAAACTCCACTGAATTGGTGCCTTCGCTTCCTCATTCTGCAAATCTTCTTCCCACTGTTACGTCAATGGATACTCTGCCTGATCCAGCTTCTATATCTCTAAAGCAGTGTAATCCCGTAGCCAATAGCGCAGAGCCCACCAATAATGCTGCTATTGAACAAAAAAGTGAAATACTATTGAAATGTTCCTCTCCGCCATCTGCTGTTGGGTTTGACTCTGTCAAACTCCACAAGAATGAGTTTCCTGAGGATAATTCTCACAGAAGTCCACGGTTGAGACAGCAGAAGCCAGTTGCAGATTCAGGGTATGAAGGAAACGGTAAATCAATAGCTGAAAAACAAAAGCCAGAGCAGGAAAATATGCAGACAGGAAATGTGGACGCAACACCCAGGATCTTAGATGGCAATATGGAGAAGGATGAAAAGGCAATGAGGCTGTTCAAAATTGCACTTGTGGAGTCTGTAAAGGAGATTTTGAAGCCGAGATGGAAGGAAGGCCAGATGAGCAGGGAAGTTCACAAAAACATTGTAAAGAAGGTGGTTGATAAAGTGACAAGTACCATTCAAGGAGCTAATATCCCAAAGACGCAAGACAAGATTGATCAATATCTAGCATATTCTAAGCCTAAGCTTACAAAACTAGTAGAGGTGAGTACTCAGTTGGCTGCATCTATTTTTACTGGCACATCAGATATTTTAGATTGCGAACCTAATGGACAAATTGTTATTGGGTCCATTCTGTTGCCAGCTCAAATTTTGTAAGTTGGTCAGTTGATTTTTATCATGGTTTGCTTAAACAGGGAGGAAAATTGGTCGCGAAGTTAGTATTTGTGCAAATTTTTTAGTATTAGGATTCTAAAACCTTGATTTTCCTCCTTTTGCAGGCATACACAGAGAGATTTTCTAAGGGTCCTTAGAGCACCAAGTGCTGCCGATATTTCTCTTCTATACTGGACTTTCAGCTGGGTTAAATGTGAAGTTTTGTTGTTTATATATGGTTTTACCTAATAGCTTCCAAATGTTGTGTAGTTTTTGTTTTTTAAACCATTTTTGCAACTTGACTCCATCTGATTCTATTTTTTTGATGGGGGTGTGCTATTAGGACTCATCTCATACTACTTTGTTGACCTAGTTAATTTCATGACAGTGATGGTTCTTGCCTTCTTTGTGGTCATCTTTTCCAAATGATGCTTTTTTACTCAGTTGTCTGCAAATTTGGATGCTTTTCTTCAGCGTTCTCAGGTAAGCTGGAGCTTTTCTTAGTTTCTGTTCTAGCTTAGATTCTCTGCAGCCTGTGAATTACTGACTCCTGGATACAGCTTGATTCTCCGCCCTTTGAACAGTAGCTACTGTTTGCTTTCTTCTTCTGCTCTGTCTTCTTTATTCGTTTTTAATTTGTGTAAACAACACGCCTTGGATCCATGGTTTTTTTTTTTTTTTTAAACTATTGGAGGTTTTCAATTGATTTGTTTCCCCTTTGCTGTAGGTGTCATGATTTTTCAAGATAGATTTCAGAGGTGAATGATCCTCACATGGCCTTTTTGTCTTTTGAATTCCATCTTTGGTCTCGGTCACTTTGGTTTCCCTGCAATTGGCCAACACCCTGCTGTATTTTCTTGAAATGAAGATGATCTTTTATGCTCAAAGTCCAGCGTATACTGTTTAGATGGCTTTGTTAACACTCCAGAAGTTAAGGGTGTCCTTGGTGGTACCATTGTGGATTTGGTTTTTTCTTGATCTAGACATGGTTGTTGAGCTAATATATGTTCCTTGTTGTTATTGCTAATGTATATTAAAACTTTCAATATCTGTGTAGTCGAGAAAATTTACATAAACGTGTTTGTTTGCATGCATGCATGTTTCCTGATCAATCACATTGAAATTATAGAAGCAAAAAAAAGTGGTGGAATATATATTAATATATTATCAATGAAAAAAGTGGTGGAAGAAGATGACAGAAAGCCAAGAGGACAGGAAAAGTCGTGGGAGGGACCATCACGATAAAGAAAGAAAGAGATAGGGACAAAAGTTTGGATAGACTCTTTTGGAATTCCAAAACCAGCCAGCCAACCAGCACTATATAAACGTGTATAGATCAAGAAAAAACCATGTCTAAAGAGTTTTTATTTTGGATTATTTTTGTTCTCAGTGAACTTTTTAAAAAAATTTAATTACAGTTTTTACCTTTTATTTTTCCCTCATCAAGACTAATCAAAATAATCATAACCATTTGATACAAAATTAAAAAAATATATATTTTTGAATAAAAATAAAAAATAGAAAAAAAATCCAAATCCGGTACTCTGTGAGTGCTTCGTTTGGTCCCAACACCCAGTCCATAACTTTTGTAGTATCCAGTCAAAGGATTCCCTACAGGGAAAAAGGGCCGGTTATCATTTGATACTATTCTCTCTCCTTTTTCTCTTATTGATTTATTTATGATTTCATCTTCCTAAGATTCTCTTCATATCTAATTTGGAGGCGGCTGCAAAATCTGACCAAGTAGATCTCACTTTCTCCGCTTGAGCAATTTTGTTCGTCCTCTTTTAGAGAAGGTAAATATTATCTTTGCTCTCATTTATTGAGATGATGTAGGTCCTGTTTTTGCAGAATATTTTTTGGTAAGGATGTGATCAACTCAACCAATGAAGAGGAGGATAATGTTCACCCTAGGGTGAACAAAATCCATTTCAAAAACTATTCAGCCGCTTGAAGCAAAATTGCGAAATAAATAAAGACGTGCAGAAAGGGATATATTTGGCCGACTTTTTCTCCCACCAAACGACCAACTCTGCTTTTCCACTAGCGCCCTCTTTGCTATAATTATTCGGATGTGTTATTTTCAGAGTTTTATTTTTTATTTTTTTGTATTACAAATATAGTATTCGAAAACTATTCAATTCTTCTTGCAGAAGGATAAAGTTATATCATGTTATTCTCCATTCATATCTAATCAATCTTTTATATATTAAAGTATGTCAATATTAGATTACGAAAATATCATCCATCTAATTATATCTCTTATATTTTCATATTAAAAAATATTTAAACAAACCTTTCATAATTATTCACCCCTTTGTAAAAAATTCCCTCATTCTACCATATTCTTTCTCTTATTGTATCTAGTATATTACTTTTTACATTTTGACCGCTAATAAACGGGACTAATTGCTACTATTATTGACAAGAGAATCATCTTGAGCTAGTTCTATCGGGGCATTCAAGTCTTGGTGAAATGATTGAAATTGGGAGAGATGAAATATAATAAAATATAGCCACCTTGGGATTCCTTATGAAATGGGGCATGCAAGGGAGCCACTATAAAGAAGTTCTGTGAGTTATGAACAAAATTTCGAATTCATATTGGTCATGTGTTGCTAACGTAAATTGAACTTTATGAAATTTAATCTCTCATTATTCTTTAATAACTCAGAGATGACACATACAATACACACGTTTGCTTATCGTGATTTTTCATCACCTTGCTATGCAAAAATGCATGGGAGCTGAACTTATTGTAGAAACTAATGTAAGTACAAGTAGAGAACAAAAAAATATATAAAAAAGAAAAAAAAAAGAATTTGTTGAAATGGAGCAGCTTTTTCACAGCTTTTTAGGTTGGTTTTAGCCCAATTAAAAAGATTGGCACATCACGCCATCTTCTTAATTTTCCTATTCTTTTTTATTTTATTTTACCAACCAATATAAAAACAAAATGATACAAAAAGGAGTAATGCATGGGTTGGGTAGTCGAGGCAAATGATGAGCCCAATATGAATTTGTAGTTATGGGTAATGCATGATTCGTGAATGCAGCATCCTCTTTTTAATAGGCAGTTTTGTCATTTCATTAACGGGGCTCTAGAAAATTATCCTCAATAGTTTTTTCCGTAGACATTTGACCAAAAATTTGTTCATAATTAGCTTTGCATTATCTTTAGGTTCCAGCCGCGTCTTTACCTTTTTATTCCGAGCAATGCTACTAACACATCACTTTATATGTCAAGTTGTATATTATGTTTACGTGACGTGCACTAATTTGAACACGTATCAAAATCATGGAACCCACTTTTACATTTTATACTTAAAAAACATGATGTACCATTTGATGTATAACTTGATGCGTAAGTAGACTTAAAATGTTATGGGTACTAATCATATATACAAATCATGTACAAATAGTTAGGCGTCAATATTGCACTCTCTCTTAGATCTACTTGCTTGCCTTTTCTCTCTCTCTCCCTCTATAAAAGAGTGTCACCTAACTATTTGTACACAATTTATACACATAGTTAATACCGATAGCAAAATTTATTTGTTTATATAGAGATTCTCACTCACAATTTTAGATTCCATTCCTACCATTAATTGCTCATTAGTAGTTGTATTCTTCTGGAACTACAAATCATTGCCAAGAGAAGACCAAATCCTACTTGGATAAGTCTAATTTCGAACTTTTTGGGATCATGTCTTATTTCCAAATTAGAGTCCTTCCCAACTACTAATTAATTTTTCATTAATATTTGAATTTATCTAGAATTTCTCATTCTTATTCGACTAGATCTGGTCCCTACTTATTTGAGATCAGACTTTATTCTTTTGCCAAAGTCCAAACATGACTCTCTAACCGTCCTTCTTAGGTCGACCAACATAAGGTTATGTTTGGTTACATTCTGGTACAAAATAACACAATGTACTTGAACTAACTTCTTGTTTAAAGGGTTTTGCCGATGAAAGTTTTTGCATCGACATCTTGTCGCCGTAAGCATTCCGCTAATGAGATTTACCGATGCAAACTCCATTCGTTAGCAAAAGACAGTACTTTCAGCGACATGAGTTCTCGTCGGCAAAATTATATTATATTTGATAAATTATAACACTTTGGCAGACGTAAAATTACATTGACAATACTAAAATTATTGGCAACATGACGTTTCTTCGCCAAAATTAAGTTGCAGATATTTGCTAATAACCCTTGACGACTATTTTTGTGCGTCCGCAAAAGAAATTAAAAAAATATAATTTTTATTAAATTTTTATTTTTTCTCAATTACCTGATAACTTACAATTATCCATTCATAGTTGTTATTGTAACAATCCGCTCCCACATTATACAATATTGTCCGTTTTGGTTGCAAAGTTTCGTAAACTTTTCAATAGGTCACCAATCTCTATATTGCTACGGCATGAGCATTGCTTAACTGTGAAGTTCCATGGGACTTTCGCACCTTCACGACTTTGAAAGCCCTCGTACAAGGTAAGACCATGATCTATTATATATAACACTAAACTTTCATCCACTAAGCGAAATGCAACTCTTAACCATCAATCCGAATATCTATCGAGACCCACTTATAGACGCTTGGCCTCACAACTGACACTAATATACAAATAAAACCAATACAACTCAAATACCAATTAAAGTAAATTAGTTGTTACATCAATTCTAATTTAAAAATATTAAATTATATTGGGCCACAATATCTTGCAATCTATATATAACAAGATAGAGAGGTGTATTCAAAATAATATTTTTTTCTTACAAATCTCAATTTTTCATTTTTCACATCTAACGGTTTAAAAATATTCCTCTCACAAATTAACTTTTACATGGCATTTTTCATGACAAAAGTCGAATTAACAAGATTGAAAATTATCTACAAAGAATATTTCTTTTTAACAAATTTCAACTATTTATTTTACACATCCAACGATTTACAAATAATTTTTTTTTACATATTAACTTTTGAATGAAATTTTAAATAAATCTTTATAGTACAAATCTCACTCAACTAGTTATAATACAAATCTTTAATAGATTTTTTTTATATATTAATTTTTTTTAAAAACAAATCTCAACTGGTTATTGGTCTTATAAAAATCTCTTCTTAACTTGATTATTTTTAAGCATGTTTTGTCTCTAATAAAAAAAATTTGTACTTATTTTTTTGACCTTAAATTTTTATGAATTATTGGTTCGTCTCAAATTTTTATGGATTTGTGGTCTAAAAATTAAAAAAATCACTAAAAACGACAAATAAGTACAAAAAAATCTTATTTTTAGATTATTTTTATTATTTTTGAATTTCTTTAAAATTTAATCTATTATTTATAAGTTTTTTGAAATCTTTCGCCAAACGAATCAATAATTCACAAAAGATTGACAAAATACAAAAAATTATTAAAAAACATTCAAAAATAATAATTAAATAATCTACTCAGGCCATATCCAAGTGCAACCAAAGTTGAAAAAAAGAGTCACAATCATACATATAAAACAGAAACAATTTTCAAACAAAATTTGATTTGCATAAATGTGATACGAAATAGTGGGACAACGACATTTTTTATTATTTAAAATTTAACATTATCCAATTGCTAGTAAATCTCGCGAATAAGATACGGATCACGTGCATGAGAGTGTGCCTCTTGATTCTAATCTAAACTAATTTGGTGAGTGAATGCTACGAAGTTGTACAGCCTAAAATTTCCACGCGCGTGTTTTCACACGTGTGGTTCTTAAATTAAGAGGTCGATTGGATAGAGTATTTATAAAGGGGATAAAATAAGAGGAGTATTATTTTTGAAGGGATGTCCCATATTTATCTGATATTTATAGAGGGGTATAAAAAAATAGATGGTTTGAATGAGAGATTAAACAAATGGATATATTTTTGGTTTAGTTTGGATAATAATGTATAAATTAATAAATATTTTACCATAATTCAACAACTTTTAATCAAAATATTCTGAGCTAACAGTTAATCTCGAAATAATTTTTTCAATAAACAATAAATTTTTTATATTTTTTTGAGAATAAAATTCGAAAAGTACGAATGAAAGGGATTCGAATGAGCGGTGTCGGTTATTATTTTTTTCTCAAAAGTTGGGTACATTAGGACATGTGATGAATGTGAATATTTTTGATTAATTTAAAAGTTTTTTAACTTTGTTTTATCAATTAACGAAAAAAGAGAAAAATAACAACAAAATATAAATCAATAAATATCTTAGCATAATTTAAC
This sequence comes from Arbutus unedo, assembly GCA_014822125.1. Lineage (NCBI taxonomy): Eukaryota > Viridiplantae > Streptophyta > Magnoliopsida > Ericales > Ericaceae > Arbutus > Arbutus unedo. The sequence continues at coordinate 49,788 of JABCMJ010005673.1, forward strand.
AACCTTTTATCAAAATATTTCGAGCTCACTATTATTCCTAAAATAATTTTTTAAGTAAACAGTAAATTTTTAGTATTTTTTCGAGAATAAATTCAGAAAGCACAACTGAAAGAGATTCGAATGAGCAATATTGGTCACTTTTTTCCTCTAAAGTTGGGCTCATTAGGACATGTGATGAATGTGAAGTTTTTGAATAATTTATGAGATTTTTAACTTTATTTTATCAATAAAAAATAACAAAATATAAATCAATAAATACCTTACCATAATTCAACAATTCTTTATCAAAATATTTTGAGCACACGGTTAATCCTGAAATAATTTTTTAAGTAAACGATAAATTTTTAATATTTTTTCGAAAATAAAATTTAAAAAAAACAACAAAAAAATTTAAATAAGCAGTGTTGATCACTTTTTTTTCTCAAAAACGAGGGACAAAATACTTCCACTCCACTCCCGGATAATTTTTAAAGAGGTAAAATGTGGTCCAAAAATTATAGGGATAAAATCTCTAATGGAGCAAAATTTATAAGAGGTAAAAAATTAAAAAGAGAACATTTAACTCATCTAAATTATGCCAAAACCCCACAAAGGGGTGATAATTTTTGGAGGGTCCCCCATCCAATGGGCCTCTTAATTGTTTCTTCTACTAATCCATTATGTACTTCACTTTCTGACAACGGCTTAGGGGCTTTAACTGAAGTACAAATTTCTATCATTATTAGTGTGTATAGGCCTCACGCGGTAGCAAAAAATATTCAAATAAGTGTGTAGTTTGCTCCCATTAATGTAAGCGTGTGTAAAATATTTGTGTACGTGCAGTGACGACTCCAAGAGCTTAATGGAATAAGGTCTTTCAAATTTTGAAATACCAATTATAACATAAGAAAGTAACATCATAACAAATAAGCACGTTTTTAATATAGATTGAGAATTATAAGTGGGGAATTTTAATTTTTTACGGTCGTTTTTTAGCAATTAAAATTTTAGAAAGAATATGAGACATAATAAGAGAGGAGATGTACTAAAAGGGAAGATAAGGTTTGTCTAAATATTTGTTTAGGCACTTGAAAATAGAAGATGGGATATAGGGAGGAGATAAAGTTTGAATTAAATAGTGAGTGATCAAATTTAATCCCTATTAAAGGAGATAAAATTATTTCTCGGATCTTATATCGAGACAAAAAAAAAAAAAAGCAAGCAACCATTGAATGTATATAAATCCAAATACCAAAATTAAACTATATTCAACCATCTATGACCCTTGACAAGCATTCTTTTAAGCTGTAGCGTTCTAATAAAGAACATGTAGTGTGATGTAGTTAAAAGTAAAATTAATATTAAATATTTCTGTTGTTATTTAAGAAATAGACAAAGATTTCCATGGTGAAGTTTGTGTGACATGAATGTGAGTGTGTGCACAAAATATTTGTGTAAATGCGTGTTTATGAAATTTCTTAAGAGTAAATTTTAAGATTTTAGCTTCTTAAAAGCAGTTTAAATATTTGTCAAAACCTCTTATTTATTAATTTTGAGATACTAGCGATTCCTAGAAGATAAATACGGTCTAAATTCTGATTCAATTAGAGAAGCTGAATTTGAAGTACTTTTGTGCAGATTTTAGATTCTAAGTAATTAATTCAAAAGTCGATTTTCAACTTTTTAAATAAACATTATTATTTTTTGCTACCGCTTAATCATAATTTCACCATTATGGTGCATAAATTTTTCCGTTTCTATTAAAATTCAGAATTTTATAATTTAAAATAGAATCCATAACTATAATTTAAAATATGTTAGTACGACTATCTATCGCAAACATTTAATTTCGAAGTAAAAGAACTAGACTTTTAGTTCAAATATTTACTAACATCTAATTGAGTTAAATTTTTTTGTGCTAAATAAAGAAGTAAATCAAAATAAAATAAACAAGTTTGATCAGTAAAATAAAATCTCGAGATGCTCACATACTGCCACACGATAAAAAATAAACAAACTTTATTCATCGTAAGAAGAACAAAACTGAACTCGGGCTTCGAGGTAAAGAGGACGGGAACTTGGGATGTGTGTGGATCTGGCTTTGACCTTAACCTGGTTTGAATCACCGAAACATGATAACCATAAAGACAATTGTGGTTGGTCAACAACCATGCATTCCCCCAATCCCTCCAAACGATATTTACAGCTGGCCTTATCAATATTCTGTGTCTTTTATTTTTCATTAGAAAAAAATTTATTATCAAGACACCAAAAAATGTTTTATCCAATAACTTCAACGATCTTGTTTCGCACCACAATCATCTTTTTTTTTTGGTTACATGGACCGATTCGGCTTACTGTTTCATTTGGGAGAAAAAAAAATAAAAAATATATCGTAAAAAGATTCTTTGGGTGTCACCTTGGGTATCGCCTGTGGCAAAACTATTGACATGAACTAGCAATTTGAACCATATTAAAGAGGCTTTTGAGACACATCATAGGAAATTCACAATATTAAGAATTGAGGTTCAAAAATTAAGAAGGGACAGAATTACTAAGTGAATAATACCCAAGGCATGAAAGAAATATTTTCTACAGGATCCCAAAATACCAATGATTCTGACCTAATTCACGATGAGCCCATCAATTTCTTGATAAGATGTCTACAGTTAAAACCACCAATATGTTAAGATTCAAAGTCAGATTGGTTTTCGGAAGTGGATAAAGACAAATATAATCGCACCAGCAGTCCAGCAAAGAGGTGAGATAGTGGTATCTCTCTTTCTATTACGAACGATAGATTTTGCTTGTTCCATCCCCGTGTCCACCAAGTCTCCTATCCAAAGAGAAGAGAAAGCGAAAAATTGCCACCAAAACAAAATAAGCAGGCTTCTATTGGTAACTATCGAATTTGAAAATATTACTTTAATGGTGCCTAAAAGATTTCTATTAACTTTTCCACGTGAATAAAACTCAATATTTGAGGGGCAGTCCTCTCATGAGAGCGGTAGAGAGACAATGTTGCCAAATTAGAGACAATATTAGAAATAGCTTTTCACATAGCATTGAAAAAGCTTTTAGGGTATTTATACCAAAATTCACAATGTGGTTCTTCGTATCTAGATATTTTGATGAATCAATATAAAGTATTATATTGTCTGTCAAGTTACTTTGACTATTCAATCAAATATGACGTACACTTAACATAAATGATATGGACTATTTTAATGTAGATTGTGCATGTTATTAGAGCTGACGTATTCTGGTTTTGATTTAGTTTTATAAAATGATGACATTCATGATTAATACTATTATTATCCAAATGATCCAAGGAATTTCTTTGGGAATTCAAATTGGAGTACTGTCTAGAGATAATTATCTAATCAGATCACTTTCTTTTGCATAAAAAATTCAGGTGCCTACTTTGTTCAATTTTGTCCAATTGGGCCATTGTTTATATAAAAACTTAATTTAACCCAATATTAATAACGATAATTTTCTGAACAATGGGCCAATTGGACAATTTTTAAAATGTTTTAACAAAAGTAATCTATAAACGTTTCTAGACAATTGGCCAATTGGCAAAAGTAATCGATAATTATCTGAACAATGGGCCAATTGGCCAATTGTTAAAACATTTTAACGATAATCAATTTTTTTTGGTAATCAATTTTCGGCTGCCTACTTTTCTTAAAACGTTTATAGATTACCAAAATTGATTATGCATAAAAAAATTAATTTTATTAAATACTGATAATTAACTGAACAAATCGTTTTCCTTGTAATAAAAAATTAATATATTGGTAAAATTAATTTAGTCAAACTTTTGTTGAAACTTTACTTATAAAACATTAAACTTAGCATAAAAAAATTAATTTAGTCAAATATTGATAGTTATATGCTCGAATCACTTTCTTTATTATAAAAGATTCAGGTGCCTAATTTGTTCAATTTTGTCCAATTGGCCCATTATTAATATATTGGTAAAATACACTGACCTCCCTGAGATTTCTTACAAATATAGGAACCTCTCTTGAGATTTTGAAAAATATAATGACCTCTCTTACTTTTGAAAATATTTGATTATTTTCTCCCTCAAGTTAGTTTTTGGTATATTTTGTTTGTTTTGCTCTTGAATTTGACCATTCTTCCATTTGGTATGTGCAACCCTTCACACTCACTCACTTAATATTTTTTTCAATAAATTTTTTGTGAGAAAATTTTTAAGATTTGACAAATGCAAATACCTCGTAAAAATAACAAAATTATGTGAAATTTTTTCTAACGTTGAAAGGCTAAATGCTGCAAAAATATTGTATATGTGTTCGATACTGGTAGAATACTAAAAAAAATAGAATCTTTTTTATTTTACGAATAAATTGATTTTATTTTTCTTCAAAATAACCATGTAAAAGTACAACTCTAAGAGGTTTAAGACTTAAAGGTATACTCCCTCTTAGGTCTCAGGTTTGAAACCTCTCAAATGCTATAAACTCTTTTGAAGCCAATCCATATAGGACAAAATGTCATGATTTTAATTGGGACCCCCCAAGTAAACGGTGTAATTGGTCTCCTGAAGACTAGTCAATATTAGATTGAGAGTAATTTCAAAGCCGACCGGATATCTCGATTATTAAAAAAAAAGAAGTACAATTCTAAGAACATTAAAGGTTATCACTCTTTACATCTTTTTCAAGTACCTTGAATAAACACAATTTTGTTTTGTGTTAGCTACCATTGTTATTACATCATTACTTGCAAGAATCTTACTTGTTAGGAAAGTACCACATTACATACTATTACTTAGATGAGTATTGTATGCATCTCTTAAATAACATGAATAATGAATTCATAATATTTGGCCTACAAACTCATAATCATAATTATATCAAAATTCATAATTTTTGGATAGAAACTCAAAACATTTGGTCAAGAATTTATACAAAACAAAATTAAAACTAGTAACATATAATTGTTATGAGTTGAAGGCAAATTTAATGAATTTATTTGCAAATGTTAGGAAAAGTTTATGTAGCCAATATCAATTTTATAGATACATATGCAAAAATATTATAATTTCAAAATAATTCAAAACAGTTTATACCGTACATATCAAAACAACAGTATGTAATACAATTTTTTTTATAACTTGTGATAATAAGCATATGTAATTAGAATGATAATTTTTAACGCGTAGATTAGAATTTACTTTATGTAGATGTGTAATATTTTTAAAATAAATTCTACAGTCCACACCATGAGCATTTTTTTTCTTTTAGTTGTTTGCAGACTATAAAAAGGTAACACATAGTAACGAAAGATTGACACATAATGTTGGACATATTTTTTTTGTTATCATGTATATCCATCATCATTGCTCATTATTTTTAAAATATTACTGTTGTATCCTTTGTATTTTCTTCCCCAAGAATTTTATGTTTATACCATGTATGTTTATGTTGTGTTTTTTATCATATAAAAAGGTAACAGATAGTAATGAAAGATTGACACATAATGCTGAACATATTTTTTTGTTATCATGTATCCATCATCATTGCTCATTATTTTCAAAATATTGCTGTTGTATCCTTTGTATTTTCTTCCCCAAGAATTTTATGTTTATACCGTGCATGTTTATGCTGTCTTTTTTATCCTAATTTTTTTAGTATTCTACCCTTATCGAACAAGCATTCAATATTTTTAGAGCATTTAACCTTTCGACCTTAGAAAAATTTTCACAGAATTTTGTTATTTTTACGAGGCACTTGCATTTGTCACTTCTCAAAATTTTTCCAAAATTTTCCTCACAAAAAATTATTGAAAAAACTATTAAGGGAGTGAGTGTGAGGGATTGCATATACCAAAGGGTAAAATGGTAAAATTTAAGGGCAAAACGGTCAAATTTAAGGGCAAAACAAACTCAATATACCAAAAACTAACTAGAGGGAGAAAACAATCAAATATTTTCAAAAATAAAGGAGGTCCCTGCATTTTTCGAAAACTCAGAGGAGTTCTCTGCATTTGTTAAAAACCTTCAGTGCATTATACCCTAATATATTTAATCTCTTGTTCAATTTTTGTCCAATCTTCCTAATATTTTATATATTTGATCTAGTCAAAATACTCAATACGTTGAAGGAATCAGATTGAGATTTTCTTGTGGACTCACAGTTATATACTTTCCTTAATATCCAGATTATGGATATGAGAGAATCCGAATCTTTTATTTTTATTGGAAGAAAATCCACATTTTTTTTTTTTGGAAATCTGGTTAAATTGTTTTCCTTATTAGCATAAGATTACTCAAGAAAAAACTTTCCTTTTGTTTTGGTATTGACTTTTTTGAGTAATGCTGTTATTCCTCAAAAAAAATTAATGAAGTAAAAAAATAAAACAGAAACGCACTTTTTTTCATGTATTTATTTGATAAAAAAACTTATAAAAAAGTTAAAATTTAATAGTTTAATTGTGTAAGAAGAAATACAATTCTTGTAAAATCTTATATTTTTTGCAAGACATATTTTAAATAAAAAAAATCTTAATAAAAAAAATTAGAAACATAAATCTCATAAATCTTTTATTAATTAAACATATATAATATGTATAAAAATTAAATATTTTTTATACTTTCATTTTGTTTTCCGCCGACCTTGATCTTTGGAAAGATACGAGTGGTTCTCATCAACAAGAATTGCTCCCCACCTCTCTCTCTCTCTCTCTCTCCTCCTTCCCAACGTCTCTCCTCTCTCCGCCAACATTGTCGCTCTCTCCTATAACAAACAAATTTCGCCAAAAGGCAGGCGTATCTGCCAAAGGGTCCTTACTCCTTCATACATTACTCCCCCAGCAGTACCCTGCAACTTATACTAATTAACGTCTCTCATACTCCATCTCTCTCACACATTATGAAAGCTGTATGCATCTTATCTAGAGCTATATCTGATCTGTGTATCTAATTATAGTAAGTTCACTTTAGTTACCAAAAGGCGCCCAGAATTCACGTGCCCTCTCCCAACAGAATTCTTTAAAATTTGAAATTCCTGGCCCAATACCCTTTTTCTACTTGCTTTTGTTGTATATCTTTGTTTATAGGCGCAAGGAAAATACCCTTCAAAGCTTGGATAAAATAGTGTTTTCCAATTCTTCATTGAGAATCTTGGGAATTTTGGCGAGAGATCAAATGGGTGTGTGGTGGTTTTGTGTGTTGTTTGTTGGGTGTTTGGTTTTTGGTGTGAATGGGTACCCTAGGGAAGATCTGGTGGAGAGTTTGCCTGGGCAGCCAAAGGTTGGGTTTAGGCAGTATGCTGGGTATATAGATGTGGATTTAAAGAGTGGGAGGAGTTTGTTTTACTACTTCGTTGAAGCTGAAAAGGACCCTGACCATAAGCCCCTCGCTCTCTGGCTCAATGGAGGTTGGTTTTGCCTTTACTTTTTTTTTTTTTTTTTATCCAGGCCACTGTACATTGATTAGACTCTCTCTGATTAGAGAAAACAACTAGTGAAAATATTCATGCTGCTTAGTAAATGGGTTAGTGTATACTGGGCCAAAGTACAGTTGTCTACTATTACTATTCAATCACTGTTCGATTTGCTAATTTCCTCAAGAATCTTTGAGATGTTGTTTTAGCCTCTTGTGATGAATATTGATAGTATATACTTGCCAAATAGCTGCTATCGTCAGTGACATAGAAGCAACATATTTGTATCTGGAATATACATCAGATGCTTTGCTGCTCAATTGAATCTGACATCCAAAGAGCTTGATTAAGAATTTAAGAGACTATTATATTTTGAATATTTGAAATATCTGCTTTGGCAATTGGACCTCTTCAGGATTCATTTGAAAAATTTAAGAAAATTTATGAACACATTTTCTGTGGGTGTGGTTAGTTTTATTCATCAAAACTTCAACAATGTCTTTTGTCAGAAAATTGTCAAAAGTCATGTAAAAAGTGAATGGATGGGAGCATTTGTCCTTTCTAAGCTTTGAAAGTAATTTCATCCTCTGTGGGGTAAAATACTGTATGTTTACCATGGACAAAGCAGATGCATTATCCTATGTCATGCTAGTAAACAGAAAATGAAATGTTCAAAGCTATGTAATTCTAGTTTGTGAAGGTACAGAATTAAATTGTGCAAACTTTTATGTTTACTTTCGGTGGTCAGGCCCAGGTTGCTCCTCAATGGGTGGGGGTGCCTTTACGGAGTTGGGACCTTTCTATCCGAAAGGCAATGGCAGGGGCCTCAGAAGGAATTCAATGTCATGGAATAAAGGTAGAGTACAAAAAAAAAAAAAAAATGCTCTGCTGATTAAAGTAAGCTCAGTTTTACTGATTAATTCCTGTTTTGATCTTTCGTAGCATCAAATCTCCTTTTTGTTGAGTCTCCAGCCGGAGTAGGATGGTCATATTCCAATACTTCTTCAGATTATGACTGCGGTGATGAATCCACGGGTAAGAACATTGCCCAACCCAATTTAACCATTGAAACTAACTACCTTACTCGAGTTTTGGCTTATGATTTTGGAGATGAAATGTGCTAATAATAGGCAAAATGGCAGATGGTCGTATTCACCACAGATCTCTTTGTTTTTGGCAGCCAGGGACATGCATTTTTTCATGGTGAACTGGTATGAGAAGTTTCCGGCATTCAAATCCAGAGATTTTTTTCTCACAGGAGAAAGCTATGCTGGTAAGAAAGTATTATAGAAACTTCTAAAGTCTGGATATGTACTTTTTGCATGAAAACTCTCCGGAAAAATTTCTTTTGAGGCTGATGTTGTTTGGAGAAGTAGAGATTCGGTAAATGCTCAATCAACCTTGCCACAAGGCAGAAGTACGAGTACCTGATGGAAATGACATATTCTGTAGTTAGAGTTGAAATGCTAGGTTCATTCAGTTCCATTCATGTCATTTTGTGTCATGTAGCTTAGTAATCTTCCCAAGTTCCAAATATATAATGAGCTTCTTTATCTACCAGTATCTTATAGTTCTGGTTCTATTATGTTTCTAATGAAACCAATCGAAAGTTAGCCACTTAATGGTTTTTGCCTATCGTCTACTCAATGAAATACAAAAAAGGAAAAAACGAGAAGGATTCAACCAGTTCTGTTATTATTTTGGAATAATTGATTTGGAATATTTAGCTCATGGACATATAAAAATTCAACTAGTTAGCTGTATCTGGTTGTGACCGAACCAATCTCCTTGTTCCTGTTTAGTTTTTGCCCGTGTCAGCAGTTTCATTTACTTGTCAATTTGTTTGTGCAGGGCATTACATACCACAGCTGGCTGTTGCCATTCTTGACCACAATGAACATTCCACTGGTTTTAAATTCAACATCAAAGGCGTTGCTGTAAGAAAAACTGAAAACTTGTAACCCTCAAAATGGTCTTGCTTTCATAATAATTTGATATCTTATTTAATGTCTAGTGATTGCTCATATATTTCCACGTTTCTTTCGCGCTATGTACATCAGATTGGGAATCCACTCCTCAAACTTGATCGAGATATTCCAGCGACATACGAATTCTTCTGGTCACATGGAATGATTTCTGACGAAATTGGCCTTGCAATCATGAATGACTGTGATTTTGAGGATTACACCTTTGCTGATCCTCATAATGTCACCGGATCATGTAATGATGCCATAGGTGAAGCAAATCGCATTGTAGGCGATTATATCAACAATTATGATGTGATCCTAGATGTCTGTTACCCATCAATAGTACAGCAAGAGCTGCGATTGAGGAAATTGGTAAATTTTCGTTTCTTATGATTGCTAATTCTTCCAAATATGTTTTGCTCACAGTTGGAAGTATAAAATTTCTGGTCGTCGCAGGCTACCAAGATTAGTGTTGGGGTTGATGTGTGCATGAGCTACGAAAGGCGCTTCTATTTCAATCTTCCTGAGGTTCAGAAGGCACTTCATGCAAATAGGACCCACCTACCATATGGCTGGTCTATGTGCAGCAAGTAAGTATTTTTTCCAAGCAATATTTCATTTTATGCACACTCATATTGAGCCATGCCTGCTGTTTCTGCCTTTTGGATTGGTTCTTTTTTTTTTTTTTGGGTAATTTACATAAAATCCCATTCATCTATCACTCGATTTCAGTTAATTCCTTCGTCTTCCAATTATCCCAATCTATCACCTGATTTTTTCAAATATAACGATCGACCCCTTTTGAATTGACATAGTTAGAGGAGAATACGGTAAGTATTAATGTGTGTCAATCCAAAAGGGGTCGACCCTTATAGTTGGAAAGATCAGGGGTTACATTGGGACAATTAGAAGATGAAGAGGTTAAGTGAAACCGAGTAATAGATGAAGGGGTTTTTATGTAAATTATCCTTTTATTTTTGTAGATTTCTAAGCAGTAATGTGATGGCTTCTTGTGGCTGTGTTTAGATCACGGGTTTATGGATGGGATTATGGAGGGAGAGAGAGAGAGAGAGAAATTGTTAAGAGAGATATGAGAAGATATAATGAAGTAAAGATGCTAAACTAGTAACTTGATTTCTCGATCATTTCCTTTCCCTTGGTAAATCAATTCACAAATCCATGATCAAAACACGACATCAAGGATTGATTCAAGTTAACTTAACTGGAAGTATCACGTTGAAACACGATCTATGTAACTACATAAAGGTTAGTATAAGAACATGATATTTATCATTTTGCTTTTGAGGTGATTCCAAGCTAAATTTCAAAGGTTCCCTCTCATTAGAGTAAGCCTGTTAATTTATAACACCAAACCTCACGGCCATGGATTCTAAAACATATTTCTCCTTTATTGGACAGTATTCTGAACTACAGCAACACCGATGGTAACATCAACATCCTGCCTCTGCTTAAAAGGATAATCCAAAACCGCATTCCAGTTTGGATTTTCAGGTACTAGTTTACACTATAATGAAATAATAACGAGTCACTTTTATTACGTAATTCTAAAATAGTATTGTGATTCAAATTCACCCAACTGTAGTGGGGATCAAGATTCTGTCGTACCATTACTTGGCTCACGGACCCTTGTTCGCGAACTCGCTCAGGATCTACATTTCAAGGTCACAGTCCCATACGGAGCTTGGTTTCACAAACGGCAGGTACTTACGTAATCTTGTTTCTCTATATTAACTCTCCCATCCTAAATCACATGACCTTTTCTTTTGTGTATACTCCAATCTGATTCATCATTTCCTGTTTAAATAGGTGGGAGGTTGGGTGACTGAGTATGGAAATTTATTGACTTTTGCCACAGTAAGGGGTGCAGCTCACATGGTGCCCTATGCACAGCCATCAAGAGCTCTGCATCTGTTCAGTTCGTTTGTCCATAACCGGAGATTGCCAAACACAACACGTCCTTCAATAGACGAATGACATAAAAACCGTGAACTGGATCAACGTTGATCTCGAGTTGTTTCCATAGTTTCTTGAGTTTCCCTCATGGCAAAGCCTTTTAGCAGTAATAAGAGAAGACAAAAGAAGAGGAAAGAAAGGATTTCCATTTACTAGTGATTCACAAGGGCAGAATTTAGGGTAGGAAATTTTTATGATTCATCAATGCATTGTATCCCAATTTAATTCGAGAACCCAATTAGCTTGATTGAATTACTACTGATTTAAGCACTACGCGGCCCTGCAGAAATTTGGGGGTACTTGGTGAGATGTCAGCTTTTTCCTATATCACACCACCATCTGATAGCTGCTTACAACCTTCTCCCGCTGCCTTTTCCATAAGTTTAACCCCAGTTGCTTTTTTGTTTAAGACCAGTGTACTTTTCATGCCTACGGTACCACAAAAGTGTTAAGAGTTTTTTTTTTGCTAGATAGTGTTGAGTTGAACACCAAAATAGAACTATAATTTTATTGATATAGAAGTAATTTGTACACTATAACACATACTATGACTCTCTCACATACAAAAGTAAGTATACAACTCACTCAAAAAAGAATACTCTTTGACACTCATTTATTTTAGAACTTGGATACCTTACTTACTTGGACTCTTTTAAGCATACATACAAATGAAGACCTCATTCCTATGTATATATGTATGTACATATATATGTATATATATATATGTGAATGCATGTGTATATATATATATACACACACACACATAGAGAGAGTAAACTTTGAATAAGAGATCCCTTATTTTGTTACGGTACAAATATTTTATTTCCTGATAAAATTTTGATGATCTGAACAGTTCAATGTGTTTAAAACATATTTTTAAAGATTTAACGTGATAAATCAGCTCAAACTATTATTCAGAAAAGCTTGATACATTTAATTTTTCATAAAATTATTTCTGTAAGTATTTATCAAAAATTGTACAAATCAAGTCATTCCCGATATTGTTTTCAGCCAATTTCTTCTGGGTATTCTTAAAAATAAGTTTTAAATACATTAAATGGTTCGGATCATCAAAATTTAATCAGAAAATAAAATATCCGCATCGTACCAAAATAAAGAATCTCTTATTAAAAAGTACTGTACGCACACAAAAATATATTTCGAGCAACTAAATATATTTCCATTATTTGTGCGCTTAACATCCTTTTTGTTTTCTCACAAAACCAATGTCTAAAAAATGAAATACGAGTGTTCCAATTTAACAATAACTCTTCTTTCGTTCATCATTATAATTTGATCTAATATCTTAGGTATATATAATCATTAATTACAATACAAAAAAATTCAATTATATATTTTTGAAAAAGTGAGATGCTTCGTCGAATTAAACAATGAATGACTACGCAATTTCAAAAGTATTATTCAATTCAATAATGCTATTCTCACACCCTTAAAACATAACCCCAATCACACCCATGTGGGCCCCACCCACATTCTATATAAGCCCCTAATAAAAACCCTAATTTAGATTTCTCCCCAAAATTAATTATGGGCTACGCGTATTGGGCGGAGAAAGAGAGAGGGAGGAACCTCTGGCGACCAAACCTCCACCGAACCGCTCCGCCGCGACCTCCACCGCCCGCCGCGCTACTACTTGAACATCATGGACTGGGAGAAAACCAATTTTCTGAAGCAGAGGTATTCAGAAGTTGTTGCGAGTACATCGCTCGGATGATTACCCTTCCAGCTTAGCCCGGTCCGATGATGCCAAAAGGGTAGCAGTTGGACATCAGTAGATGATTTCTCGAAAGAGAGGTCGAGAAATGATTGTTAAAGCTCAACTAGTGATAAATTGAGCAACAAACTATTAAGTTCCGGAAAATCATGGAACCTTGAGATATGTCACTTTTGGGAACAAAAGCATATGAAATTAACATCTAAAAATGTTCATGGTGAACCCAAAATAAAAAGAAATTGAACCTTTCATTCATAAGCAAAGACATCAAGATACACAGGCCAAAACAAGAAAATAGGGGATTATTAGAAATCTCTGTTCCAAAATAAAACTAGTTCAAGGTTTTGAAGGATTGGAACAAAATCACTGCAATGGAGGTCGCCGGTGGTGGTGCATTACTCTTCTTCTTCATCCTTCTCTCTCTCTCTCAAACAGGAAACAAAATACCCCTTCAATGGTGGTCGCGACGGACAATGGAGGTCGACGGTGGAGATCGACGATGGAGGTTGCCGGTGGTGGTGGGTTACCCTTCCTCCTTCCTCCTTCCCTCTCTCGAACAATTTTTTTAGAAATTAGGGAAAAATAAAATTAGGCTTTTTTTGGGGGGAGGTTATTAGGGTGTGATTGGGGTTGTGTTTTAAGAGTGTGAGAGTAGCATTATTGTATTCAATTCAAGCCCTAGGATTAAAAGAAGAACAATGCTACGGATATATACCAGACATAAATGTGTTCGGATCTGTGTGCACAGACTTTCTCTTAAAAGAATAATGGCCCTTGAAATTGGCATTAGAACAGTGTGTGGGAGGATACCCATCTATGGTTATTTTAATTTCTCATTTCTTAGTGAACAGTGAGATTGTTTTTATAAAAAAAAAAAACTTATACAAAAATTACGAACTAATAGTCTAGTTGTAAGAAGCTAATGTAGAAACACAATTCTTGTAAAATCTTATATGTATCGGAAAAAATATTTTACAAAAAAATAAATATTAATAAAAAATTAAAAAGACGAAGTCAAGTTCATACTCGTACTTCCATTTTTTTTTTTTTGCCGCCGACCTTGACCTTTGGAAAGATACGAGTGGTTGTCATCAACAAGAACTGCTCCCACCAGTTCTACCCCACCTCTCTCCGCCAACATGGTCTCTCTATCAAATTTGGCCAAAAAGCAGGCATATTTACATATATTACTCCCTCAGCAGTACCCTGCAACTTATACTAATTTACATCTCTCTCATAGTCATCTCTCTCACACATTATAAAAGCTGCATGGATCTTATCTAGAGTTATATTGGAGCTGCGCATCTAATTACAGTAAGTTCACTTTAGTTAACAAAAGGGCCCAGAATTCACGTGCCCTCTCGCAACAGAATTCTTTAGAATTTGAAATTCCTGGCCCAGTACCCTTTTTCTATTTGCTTTTGTTGTATATCTTTGTTTATAGGCGCAAGGAAAATACCCTTCAAAGCTTGAATAAAATCGTGGTTTTCAATTCTTCATTGAGAATCTTGGGAATTTTGGTGAGAGATCAAATGGGTGTGTGGTGGTTTTGTGTGTTGTTTGTTGGGTGTTTGGTTTTTGGTGTGAGTGGGTACCCGAAGGAAGATCTGGTGGAGAGTTTGCCTGGGCAGCCGAAGGTTGGGTTTAGTCAGTATGCTGGGTATGTAGATGTGGATTTAAAGAATGGGAGGAGTTTGTTTTACTACTTCGTTGAAGCTGAAAAGGACCCTGACCATAAGCCCCTCGCTCTCTGGCTCAATGGAGGTTGGTTTTGCCTTTACTTTTTTTTTTTTTTTTTTTATCCAGGCCACTGTACATTGATTAGACTCTCTCTGATTAGAGAAAACAACTAGTGAAAATATTCATGCTGCTTAGTAAATGGGTTAGTGTATACTGGCCAAAGTACAGTTGTCTATTATTAGTATTCAATCACTGTTCGATTTGCTAATTTCCTCAAGAATCTTTGAGATGTTGTTTTAGCCTCCTGTGATGAATATTGATAGTGTATACTGGCCAAATAGCTGCTATCTTCAGTGACACAGAAGCAACATATTTGTATCTGAAATATACATCAGATGCTTTGCTGCTCAATTGAATTTGACATCCAAAGAGCTTGATTAAGAATTTAAGAGACTATTATATTTTGAATATTTGAAATATCTGCTTTGGCCATTGGACCTCTTCAGGATTCATTTGAAAAATTTAAGAAAATTTATGAACACATTTTCTGTGGGTGTGGTTAGTTTTATTCATCAAAACTTCAACAATGTCTTTTGTCAGTAAATTGTCGAAAGTCATGTAAAAGTGAATGGATGGGAGCATTTGTCCTTTCTAAGCTTTAAAAGTAATTTCATCCTCTGTGGGGTAAAATACTGTACGTTTACCATGGACAAAGCAGATGCATTATCCTATGTCATGCTAGTAAACAGAAAATGAAATGTTCAAAGCTATGGCCATTATTGGAAACCATTCCGTTTTCTATTTTTTGTTCTTTGTTTTTATTTTTTGAATTTTCTATTTTTGGAGAAAGAAATATGTTTGTGTTGATGTTTTACTTCCAAAAAATAGAAAACAGTTTTCATTATTTTCAAAAATCAACTATATATATATGTATATGTATATATATACTAGACGTATATATATGTATAATATATATACTTATAAGTACATACTTATAAATATATAATAAGTATATGTATATGTATACATATGTATAGTTCGGGAAGGTACAGAATTAAATTGTGCAAACTTTTATGTTTACTTTCGGTGGTCAGGCCCAGGTTGCTCCTCAATGGGTGGGGGTGCCTTTACGGAGTTGGGACCTTTCTATCCGAAAGGCAATGGCAGGGGCCTCAGAAGGAATTCAATGTCATGGAATAAAGGTAGAGGACAAAAAAAAAAATGCTCTGCTGATTATAGTAAGCTCAGTTTTGCTGATTTAATTCCTGTTTTGAACTTTTGTAGCATCAAATCTCCTTTTTGTTGAGTCTCCAGCTGGAGTAGGATGGTCATATTCCAATACTTCTTCAGATTATGACTGTGGTGATGAATCCACGGGTAAGAACATTGCCCAACCCAATTTAACCATTGAAACTGATAACTTACTCGAGTTTTGGCTTATGATTTTGAAGATGAAATGTGCTAATAATAGGCAAAATGGCAGAAGGTCGTATTCACCACAGATCTCTTTGTTTTTGGCAGCCAGGGACATGCATTTTTTCATGTTGAAGTGGTATGAGAAGTTTCCAGCATTCAAATCCAGAGATTTGTTTCTCACTGGAGAAAGCTATGCTGGTAAGAAAGTATTATGGAAACTTCTAAAGTCTGGTTATGTACCTTTTGCATGAAAACTCTCCGGAAAAATTTCTTTTTAGGCTGATGTTGTTTGGAGAAGTAGAGATGGGATACGGTAACTGGAAAATGCTCAATCAACCTTGTTGCAAGGCAGAAGTATGAGTACCTGGTGGAAATGACACATTCTATGGTTAGAGATGAAATGCTAGGTTCATTCAGTTCCATTCATGTCATTTTGTATCATGTAGCTTAGTAACCTTGCCACAGTTCTGGTCCTGATTATGTTTCTCAAAAACCAAGCAAAAGTTAGGTAACTTAGTAGTTTTTGTCTGTGGTCTGCTCAACAAATACAGAAAAAGAACAAAAATGAGAAGGATTCAACCAGTTCTGTTAATATTTTGGAATTAATGATCTGGAATATTTAGCTCATGGACATATACAAATTCAACTAGAAAGAGTAATTAACTGGTTAGCTGTATCTGGTTTTGACCAAACCAATCTCCTCGTTCCTGTTTAGTTTTTGCTCGTGTCAGTAGTTTCATTTGCATGTCAATGTGTGTGTGCAGGGCATTACATACCACAGCTGGCTGTTGCCATTCTTGACCACAATGAACATTCCGCTGGTTTTAAATTCAATATCAAAGGTGTTGCTGTAAGAAAAATTGAAAACTTGTAACCCTCAAAATGGTCTTGTTTTCATAATAATTTGATCTTATTTAATGTCTAGTGATTGCTCATATATTTCCATGTTTTTTTTGCGTTATTTACATCAGATTGGGAATCCACTCCTCAAACTTGATCGGGATGTTCGGACGACATATGAGTTCTTCTGGTCACATGGAATGATTTCTGACGAAATTGGCCTTGCCATCATGAATGATTGTGATTTTGAGGATTATACCTTTGCTAATCCTCACAATGTCACCAAATCATGTAACAATGCCATAGGTGAAGCGAACCGCATTGTAGGTGATTACATCGACAATTATGATGTTATCCTAGATGTTTGTTACCCATCTATAGTACAGCAAGAGCTGCGATTGAGGGAACTGGTAAATTTTCGTTTCTTATGATGACCAATTCTTCAAATATGTTTTTCTCACAATTGGAAGTATCAAATTTCTGGTCGCAGGCTACCAAAATTAGTGTTGGGGTTGATGTGTGCATGAGCTACGAAACGCGCTTCTATTTCAATCTTCCTGAGGTTCAGAAGGCTCTCCACGCAAATAGGACCAACCTACCATATGGCTGGTCTATGTGCAGCGAGTAAGTATTTTTTGAAAGCAATATTTCAAATGATAATCCAACTAAGTTAAGAGGAATTACAATTCATGCACACCTCAAATTGAGCCATGCCTGCTGTTTCTGCCTTTTGGATTGGATCTTTTTTTTTCTGTAGTTTTCTAAGCAGTATTGTGATGGCTACTTCTTGTGGCTGTGTTTAGATCACGGGTTTGTGGATGGGTTTATGGAGAGAGAGAGAGGAAATTGTTAAAGGAAATATGAGAAGATATAATCAAGCAAAGATGATAAACGAGTTACTTGATTTCTCGATCATCCCTTTGTAAATCGCTTCACAAATCCATGATCAAAACACAACATCAGGATCAAGTCAAGTTAACATAACTGGAATTATCAGATTGAAACGCGATCTATGTAACTACATAAAGGTTAGTATAAGAACACGATATTTATTATTCTGCTTTTGAGGTGATTCCAAGCTTAATTTCAGAGGTCCCTTCTCATTAGAGTAAGCCTGTTGATATACCAAAGCTCACGGCCATGGATTTTAAAAGATTTTTTCTCCTTTATTGGACAGTGTTCTGAACTACAGCAACACAGATGTCAACATCAACATCCTGCCTCTGCTTAAAATGATAATCCAAAACCGCATTCCTGTTTGGATTTTCAGGTACTGGTTTACACTTTAATGAAAATATAATGAGGCCCTTGTATTACATAATTCTAAAACAATAAGTGGATTCAAATTCACCCAACTGTAGTGGGGATCAAGATTCTGTCGTACCATTACTCAGCTCGCGGACCCTTGTTCGCGAACTAGCTCATGATCTACAATTCAAGATCACAGTCCCATATGGAGCTTGGCTTCACAAACGGCAGGTAATTATGTACTCTTGTTTCTCTATATAAACTATTCCATCTTAAATAACATGACCTTTTCTTTTGTTGCTACTGCGTTGTTATTCATCTTTGCCCCTTCGAATAGGTGGGAGGTTGGGTGACTGAGTATGGGAATTTATTGACTTTTGCCACTGTAAGGGGTGCGGCTCACATGGTACCCTATGCACAGCCTGCAAGAGCTCTGCATCTGTTCAGTTCGTTTGTCCGTAACCGGAGATTGCCAAACACAACTCGTCCTTCAATAAATGGATGACATATACCGCGAACTGGATCAATGTTGATATCGAGTTGTTTCTACATTTTCTTGAGTTTCCCTCGTGGCAAAGGTTTTTAGCAGTAATAAGAAAAAGGACAAAAGAAGAAGAAAGAAAGTATTTCCATTTACCAGTGATTCACCAGGGGAGAGTTTAGGGTAGGAACTGTTTATGATTCATTTTTATTTTTTTTTGGTACTTGTTTGCGATTCATGAATGTATGGTATTCCACTGTAATTCAAGAATCCAATTGGCTTTATTGAATTACTACTGATTTAAGCACTACATAGCCCAGCAGAAATTTGGGTGTATTTGGTGAGATGTCAGCTTCTTCCTATGTCATGCCCCCATCTGATAGTTGCTTACAACCTTCTTCAGCTGCCTTTTCCATAAGTTCAACCCCAGTTGCTTAATTGTTTAATATAGTTAATTCAAAATGAATCCATTTTTCAATTTTTTTGCTGACAAGTTATCCAGGATTTTGCGCCGATTAATCTCTACACAATTGTTGTCTCCCGTCTACCTTATCTGGTAATTACCAAGTCTATACGCTTGCGAGTTACCTCGAGGGAGAGTAAAGAATGGAATGATCACTATTGGTCTAATGACATTTCAGATCAAAGTCACAGGCTAGAGCAGAATTGGTTAAACCTGCAAAAAGATGCCACTAGTCTGAACAATACACTCCTTTCACTTGCCATTAAGTTTGATTTGTGAGTTTGACTGTACTTAGAAGCATATAGACTCCATAAAAGGATTTCCTTTTTGCTTCAAACTAAAAATGGAAAAAACGTGAACAAGGAAGCATATCTTAGAATGAGAGTCAAGTCACAGGAAACTTGGAAGCATTGTACACACTATCATAATCAGAGCCTTACTACAAATAAGCACCCCACAAACACAGCCATCTCCACCAGTCCACAGGCTTTAGAGTTTTTCCATATCACAACATTCAAATGACTTCCCCTGTCACTAGCTTCCCCACTTTCCCTCCCCCACCACCTTCCCCGGCAAAACGTCCCCCTCCACCGCCTCACATCCCCTCTCCTCCACCTCCCCACATCACTCCCCCACCTCCACCGTCACCAGACAACTGCCCAACTGTTATAGTCATAGTTTTCATCTCGTTTGGCAGTCTCTTTTTCCTTGTATTCCTCGCGATTGCTCTCTTCTGCTTCATCAAGAAAATAAAGAAGAAAAAGAAGAAGATGGCTCAAGAAACCGACATCATACACGTCGATGAACACTTGAAGGTGAAGGAGGGTATTGTGCAAGGCCCCCACGGAGCAGATGCAGTAGTACTCTCGGTTGAGGATGATGTGCATGTTGTAGAAGAGATCAAGAAAGATGAGAAGTTTGTTGAAGGAAAACATGTTAAATCAGCAGACAACATTTCTAGTTCCCTTGAGGAAGGCACATCAACTTCAAGTCAGCACCTCAACTTCAAGTCAGCACCACAACCCCTGACAATGGATTAGTTTTCTCAAATGGTTTTGTTTCAAAACCTGAGGAAGTTATGGTGATTCTGAATAATATCATGCAATTAATAAACCCAATAGGATGAGTATCTAATAATCCGGCTTGTCCTATCGGCCAAAGCTTTAGACTCCCCTTGAATTTGTTTGGCTTCTTCCTCTCTCAAATTGGGAGTTTCTTTGTACTTGTGGTTTGGTGTATCTAATCTATTGCTATTCTCATTACTGAAATTTCCCTGTATCCCTGTTTCAGTGTATTTTTTACCCTTGGATCAGGTGAAAGTTCCATTTCTATTAAAATTTGTCATCTAACGACCGGAACTGCACTGGAACAGGGTATATAGAAATTTCGGCAAAAAAGATAAGCTGCAACAGGTTGTATGAGCCTAGTATTTCTTGCCTCCAATTTTGCTTTGGGCTGCTGCTCCAATTTCTGTGCTTCTCTGCAGAGTTGCATCCAGAGAAACATTGTATAGGTTCTTTCATTTTCACTTTATAGCAGTTTCAATCTCACTATCAATCTGATGGCAATGTGACAGCTTTTTCCTCCCATCAAATTTATTAGGCAGCTTTTAAATACCTTTTAGTTGATTGAAAACATAAAAAGAACAACAAGAGGGAATAGCCAAAGACAAAGTCATATTGGTATGCATTTATTGGCCAGAGTGTCGATATGTTACTGAACTTGGTAGAACTACGTGACGAAAAGCTTCCTTTTGAATCTCGATCAAATACAATAATGAATGCGTCATGAATATTGATTACACTTGCTACGCCTTCACTCCTGTCACCAGCCATTCGGCATCTCCCTCCTTCATGAGGGGACGAAATCCTCCTACAGTAGTTAGGAGTACTGAGCAAGTCAGTTATCGATCTGAGAAAAGAAAAAGACGGCATGCTCATCCTACCTCCTTTACATTCTTGACAGCCTATTTTTGTCTCAGTAGCTCCCTGCCCTTCTTTGGAAAGGTGACAATGTTAGATTTACCTGAAGATTAGGCAAGACGTGGAGAGAAAAGATCTGCCCCTCCTTGTCTTGAAGGCTCTCTGGCCAGGGAGGAGCTTGCTATTGTAACATTTTCTCCATGTGTACGTGAAAAAGAGTGACTACCACCCATTCTGGTTCTATAGTGGTTCGAATAAAATGTTTAACTAATTTCATGCGTCTAACCAAAAAATCATTTCTTCTATTTTTTCATGAGTTTTTTAAGATCCTATCTTGATTATGTCCAATTCCCCTGTTGTACAAAAGTTCCATAATTATAGAATAACCACTCAACAAACATAGGACCTAGATATTTTCGGAAACCAGGAGAAACTACAAATGCAAACCAAGTGACAACTGACACAGCACACCAAACTAGTAATTAGATAGGTAAGCCTTCAAGTTATTCACCATTCAAAAGCTACCCGAAACTGATTTCAAGACTCATATAAGTCAGGAACCGATTTCAAGACTCATATAACTCGGGAAAACTTATAGCAACAAACCCTGATCAACTAGGATGATCTAGGCTGGCATGCGAATGATGCAGCGGAGACCTTCACCATGCAGCATGTACTCAAAAGCCTTGTTGATCTCTGCCAATGGAATTTGATGGGTAATAAATTTCTCCAGCTCCAGTTCCTAAAGCATATTAAGAAGAAACGATCAGAGTAGCAAATAGGTATCGCGAGCATTTTAGTTGATGTTATGACTAAGGCATGGTAATCAAATTTCCTTTCTTGCGAAGTTCTCGAGTTAAGGCTTGTTTGAATATGGATTTTACCTTCTTCATATACATTTGAACGAGAGATGGGAGGTGAGATCGGGGTTTATAGTTCCCAAAGAATGTTCCCTTGAGAGTTCTCTCGTTCAAAAAATTCTTAGGATGTGTTTTGAATGCATCATCTTTGTTTGGCACACCAACAAGCACACCAACTCCCCAACCCTGGAAAAATAATTTTCATAAGAAACAAACGGGCTAAGATTAAACGAGTTTACACTTTTAACGATCAGAGAAAAAAAATGGTGAGAAAGAAAAATGAATTATTCTTGAAAGCAACTGCTTACATCGTGCACACATTCGAATGCAGATATCATAGCATCGATATTTCCTGTACACTCGATACTTCGATCCACTCCTCCATCAGTCATATCAGATATCACCTGATTTATATCCCAGAACCAGTCATTCAAAGAAGGAACTTTTGTCATGACAAACTCAAATCAATGCTTCAATACACTTCTCAGGTTATTGGCAGCAAACAAATTCAACGCAAGTCACTTCCACGAACGAAAATTAGAATTGAATTGCTTTGAACAATGAAGTGGGGAACACTGAACCAACATAAGAAAAAATAAGAGAAAGTTCTGTCAATAACCTGTTGAATAGGCTTGTCATGATCTTTTGGGTTCACAAACTCGGTAACACCAAAATTCTTGGCTGTTGGGGTATAGATAAAATTGAAACATCATCAACGATCAATAAATAGAAACATGGGAAGTTCAAATAGGGAGCAATACCAACCACAGAAAAGAGAAAGAAAAGGAAACATTGATTAGAAACTCACCATCATTGAACCTACTAGGATTCAGGTCAATTCCTATGATCCTTGAAGCCCCAGAAAGACGAGCACCTTCAGCCGCCTGAAATTTTTGTCTAATATGATGTTCTTCTGAACTAATCAGAATTCCCATGGTAATGAAAAACAAGCAAAATCTATTACTTACAGCTAGGCCTACAGCTCCCAACCCAAAAACAGCAACACTTGAACCTTGCCATGGTTTGGCTACATTTAAAGCTGCACCAAGTCCTTCAAGCAAAACCCAACAATTAAAATCAGGATTAATCCAGATACCTTCACTGTAAAACACCTACTGTTCTGGGTCATAATTTTAGAAGTATGACGGTCACATCACATCGTTCTGAATAATTTCCCGCGTGTCTATGAAATCATTTTTTGTTTTGCATTTCCATACCTGTGGATATTCCGCAACTGAGGATGCAAACTTGGTCAAGGGGAGCTCTGGGGTTGATCTTGGTAACACAACCAACATGGACAACAGTGAATTCGCTAAAGGTGGAAGTGCCAAGAAAGTGATAGATGGGCTTTCCATCAATGTAGAACCTTGTCTTGCCATCACTAAGCATGACCCCTCTATCAGTATTTCTCCTGAGGAGTTCACACATGTTGCTTTCTTCCGATTTGCAGTGGCGGCACTCCCCGCACTCCCCGGTGAAAACAGGGAGGACATGGTCCCCTGGTCGGAGATCAGTCACCCCCTCACCCACACTCTCCACAATTCTGAGTATCACAATAACATATAAGCAAACTAAGTAGTAAAAAAATACATACGTAAGCCAGTCGATCTATGCACTACTCTAGTTCTAGTAATATGGACCTTCATACCCGCCAGCTTCATGACCAAATATGCGAGGAAACAGAGGTTTTTGTCCCTACAACATAAAACAACCATAAATTTCAGTCACACAATGCATTGCTAACAAATAGAAACTACTTCCAATCAACAAGAAGAGCTAGCAATGGTATTGACCGGATCAGATTAAACACAGGATTAACATACGAAAGTAGAATGTAATTTCCGACAGTTGAATGCAATAATGGGTAAAAAAAACTAAATAGTCAAATAAAAATTCTTTTGTTTTTGGTTATTTCTGGTACTTATCCAAATATAAAGACATAAGTGAAATAATTTCCTTTCTTTTATTTTTTCACCCCTTTTCCACTATTCAAAGGGGGCTTTATTAACTCTAAATGGATATTTAGGGTACCTTAGCTTCCCAGAAGTGAAGGTCAGTGTGGCAAAGGGATGTGTAAAGGATCTTTATACGAACTTCCATTTTCTGGGGCGGTAAAACATCTACCTCTTCTATCACCAGTGGCTTCCCTGCTTCCCATGCCACCGCAGCTGCAGAATATATATTCAATCCATCAGCAATGTATAATATATACATATTCAGTCATCACTGCAGGGACCGCCCAAATACAAGGCTAACCAGGCCACCGCCAGTCCCAAAAAAACCCAAAATTAGAACGCTTATTTTAGTTCTTAGTAAAAAAAAAAAAACCCAAAAAATTATATATCCTTAATACTTTACTAAGCAGGGCCTAATAAAAAAAAACCCAATAAAATATTTTGAGCCCAAGTGTTTAGATTTAGGAAAAAAAAAAACTTTTAGAAATTAAAACAAAAAGAAAAAGGATTGATCTTTAATGCCCTAATTCTGATCTTC
Organism: Arbutus unedo; assembly: GCA_014822125.1. Classification (NCBI taxonomy): domain Eukaryota; kingdom Viridiplantae; phylum Streptophyta; class Magnoliopsida; order Ericales; family Ericaceae; genus Arbutus; species Arbutus unedo. The sequence continues at coordinate 74,264 of JABCMJ010005673.1, forward strand.
TGCTAGCCGTCGAACAGGGACTGAAGCGGTGAAGGCTGAAGGAAGAAGAACAAGAACATATTTTGTAGAGACTAGAGAGAATGCAGTGAAGAAGCCAACAACCAACTAAACCAAGGAACTAAAGCCAGATTTTGAAGAAAAAGCGAGCTAAAAAGTACAAGCATTCAATCAATATTTATTTTTAGTTTATTGAATCGGTTGACTCTTTGAAGGATTTTATTCTATATTAAATTCAAAACTTGGGGTTGGATTTTGCTGTCGCCTGGAATCGATCACTTGGATTTATTCTATATTAAATCCAAAACTTTGGAGCCTGATTCAATTGCCTGGGAACACATATGTTTGGAACATCATGATGCATATGTGTTCAGAACTATTAAATACACATAAAATTCACAAATTATTTAAAATTTTACGTACATTTAATAGTTCTACACACATCTAATATCTAATGTCCTAAATAATATTTGTGTTCTTAGTATTACTGAAAATACCATTTGTAAAGTGAAATGATCCACCTCTGGCCTCTAATAAATTAAAATTACGAAGTGATCCCCTCAAAATATAAAGTGTACAAATGGTACCCTCTATTGTTTAATCACACTGTTTAATGTTCTTGGTATCTCCAGATTATTTGTGTCTTGTGTTCATATTAGTATAATAATACTACATAAAAGTAATGCTTCATTTTTATTTTGCTTTGTTTTTTATTCAATTTATTATGTCTCCTAGAAGATATCTGTCCAAATATAAAAAAAAACAAAAACAAAGAGAAGCTATTAATAAGTTAATTATGAGTGATAAACAAACACTATGCTCATGAGAATTTAGAGAATAATGAAGTAAATCAATATTGAGCGGGATTAATAATTAAGAAATTAATGGTGAAAATAAATATGAGAAAATAAATATAGAATGTGAACCTCATCAGTGAGGTCATTCATATAAATGAACAGTTTTATCAAGTTTCTATTTTGACATAGAATTAACGTTCACCATACATCATCTTAGACTATCCAGAACTTTTTTGTCGAGAGGAGATTTTTATTTTTTTTATCTTTTTAAAAATTCCACGGGGTCATTGTAAGAAGCTCCCCAAAACCATAACTTTATTGAGAAACGGCTATTCATTTTTTTTTTCAAAAACAAAAACAGGAACAACCAACAAAAAAAAAAAAAAAAACTTTTCTTGCAATTTAAGTCTCTCGTCGTAATGCTATTCCTTTAATTTTTCTACCCCTTAATGAATACAAATAAAGAGAGTAAAAAAGAGTACAAATGAAGGTGGTTTTGTCCAATATACCAAGAAAAAAAAAAAACAGAAATTTTCGCCGTTACTTTGTGAAGGTGGTTTTGTAGAAATGAAGGTGTTTTATTTGATATGTAATTCTCTTGAGATAAACAATTAAAATGAATAGAGAAGATTTGAGCTCCGAATTGAAGAAGAATAGTACTGGTAGTGGTATGCATGTACCTTTGCACCGAATGATCTGACCAGTAGAGAGAAACGACGTCATTTTCTTCGATATGTGTTTCTTTTTTCTTTACAAATCTTGGGGGGGTGTGATCTACAGACTACATATGTGTATATGTATATATATAGTGTGGGGGGAAAGAGGTGTCTCCACCGGCAAAAGCAACGTACATAGTGAGACCAAAAGGACGATAAAACCCATTTGTTATTAAATATGATACTAGTGTTTTATGCACGTGTACTAGAAGCGACTCCAGAAAGCAAAGAAGTGGTCTTTTTGTCTTTTCGTTCTACTATAATATTACGCTGTATACACACACCCACGGTGCCTCTTGTTTTTTTCCCTTAGATACAAGACACGTTTGTCCTCCATCTGTCTACTTCCTACTTCCACACCTAGTTTTTCTGTTTTGTTTTCTACTAGTTTATTTTCTCCTTGTTTAATCTAAACATCTGAGGCTGTAGCATGCGAACTGCAGACACCAAAACTTGTGGAATCAGATTAGCAATAATAACCAAAACATATCAAAATCCAATCACCGGCATGCAAAGATAGAAAAATAAAAACATCAGATAGAATAAAACTCCCCTTATGTATCGAAACCCAAAATAATAGTCATCGTCAATATCTCCCAATCAAGTCACACACAAGGGCGGAAGCACTAAAGCCCAGGTCAAAAAAAAATTTGGCTTTTTTTACATGTAAAATATTAGTTAAAATAGTTTTAGTCCGTCCTATTATTTGCAGTGTAATATATTTTTAAACGCGGTTCATTTGTAACCCGAGATAGAATTAATTTCTGATTCTGCCCTTGGTCACACATCTCCTCTTTTTTGGTTATGAGATAACACAGGTAATTAGTGAACAAGAGAAGCCACTATAGACATGCTCTATTCATTAGACACTCAAATCAAACGACAAAGATTCAAATGAAAGCTCCCCCCTGTTGACAAAAATAAATATTTTTTACTTTTTCTCTTTGTTTTAAAAAAATTATTTACCAATCATCAAATGTCGAATATCAAGAAGCTCCTGAATGAGATTAATTTTTCTGCATATTCTTCCATAAAAATATCATCTTCAACACAATGAATATTTTATTCTCGAACAACTTTCAAACACATCAGAACATTGGAGCACCGATCCATGAACTCAAGAAGGATATCAAAGTGTGCGTAATCATCTGAATTTTTAAATGAATGAAGATTGAATTTTTTTATTTAATTAGTTCATGTTAAATTATTTCATTTATTATGAACGGACGAGATGTTTTGAACAATGGACAGCTGTAATTTGTGATGTACAAAAATAACGCGGACTAAGGATCATATGATAATTTTTCCAATTCCCTCTTAATCTTTCTTTAGCCGTTGTGGGTTGGCGAGGTCAGTTTTATTTTGAAAATATAATGGGATTGAGGAAGGTGTCATGGCGAGTGATGAGTATTCAAGAGAGAATTATATGGCCATGAATCTTTGGGTTTATATTAAGCTAGCTAGCATCACATGTTCACACGACATTTTTACTAACATGAAAGGTGTGTACCAAAGTTGGCAAGTTTGAGAGGGAGGCTGTTGGAATTTTCAGATTTCAAGTTCAATTTCATTCAATCGTTTCTTCGTCTAATCATGCTCTTGAGGTAGAATTCCGTACTTACCACCATTAGATTCATGTACTGTTTGTTTCGTGTGTAAAAGAATTGGTCATGTTCTTCACTTTTTTTTTTTTTAATAACTCATCCTCAGTAGATTGAATAATGTTTATTATGTTCTAACAACCTTCCTAATTTATGTATGGATATGTTTCGGATGCATCTCATATGAAATTTATCTCCAATCTTTAGATTATATATTTTTGGTAGAAATTGAAGAAATTAATTTATGATTTACTACTGTTTTCGATAGTCTCAATCCCATTTTTTGTTTGTTTTTTATAAGAACGAATGAGGATAACAGATCGTCTTTAAAAACACCCCATCACTACATTTCTCCCTAATTTCTTCAATCTCGGTTTCACCCTCCTCAATTTCTCCCTTAATTTCCTTGCTAGCCGCTGTAGAAGAGATAGAAGAGATAGAGGAATAGGTCATCTAAAAAGTAGAGGTCTAGAATTGAGATTGCCATATTTGGAATCATTAGGAATTCCAAGGATTTTCAATGGAATTGTGGAAGATATAAAATGCCAACATTCATACAAGGTGATTGGCAAAATCTAGAACATCCAACAAATTGATTTTTCATGAGTTTTTAAGCAATCAACACAACTATTCATCATTTTGAAGCAGCCCACAAATTTTTTTTTGGCATTAATTTCATCAATAGTCCATCTTCCCTAACTTTCATACAACATCTCAATGTAAGACTTACCCTTATTTTAGAGTTAGATTTTCACATAACTCCAATTAGTAAACATATTGTTCTTTAAAGTGTTACTCCATTTGACTAATCAAAGCGATTTTATGTAACGTTTTTTTAGTGTTCTTGGTTAGTACCGATTAACTCAAGAATTAGATTTGTACATACTATTTATCATAGTAGGTGGATCTATAATCTAATATAGGAAATAAAATAAAAGATAACGAGTTATTATGAAGTTATGTTTTAATGTCGCTGTTAATACTATGTTTACTGTTGTTACTCGATACTTATGTTCTATTGTTAATATTGTTATTGTTGACGTGTTGTTGGACTTCTGAAAGAGTTATTTGAAATGTTAAAAATGTCTGAGTACAGCCGTTATGCTATCCGATTTCTTTTTTCTGTGAAATTGACTTAACTGTATTTTGGAAAAAAATATAGATTGAACGTTAGGAACATCGGTTCGAATGACACTTGGATAATGAAACAAATGGTGTCGAATGTTCACTATAAGTAGTGAAATTATATAGAGACAAGTAAGTGAACGTTAATGAAAAAAAAGTAAAACTGATTTAGAAAGCCTATAGTGGCAAAGTTAATTTTAGATGTGGTCCTGTGTTTGATTTTGTGACATGTTGAAAGGACCTCAACTAGGAGTTGTTGGAGATGATTGAGGGTGACTTTAAAAATATCTGCGAGGGCAGTTCTGGACTCCGAGAGAGTGACGGTCAGTGTCTTGGGCATTGTTGAACTAATTAAGGAAAAGTAGTTAAGGTTCTTAGTACCTGACCTAGTGATGCTATGTTCGATTGGATCTAGCTCGGCTGAGTTAGTTATTGATCTGAGTAGACAATAGAAGGTTTCTTCCTTGTCAGGTCAATTTTCTAGTCAGGTACATAATCTCGAACTATGGGTCATTGGTAGGTAAGGACTGATCAATATCAACTGAATATCCTAGATTAGATATGTTGGGTAAGATTCAGAGTTACTAGGTGAAAGTTCTAAAAACATAAAAGAACAAATTCATAACTTACATATGTGTTTATCTTATATTATTTAGTTATAGTTTATTATGCTATCATTTACACTATTCATATATATCTTGTTGGGCATAAATGCTTTCTTTGGGTTTGGTTCCCGGGTATTCTTCCTACTAAGTTTCATTACTCATCAAAACAATGTCTTTGCCCTTAGTATTTCATACCAGATGGAGTTAAGCATACAGTGTTTTCGACCGAGCAGGAGGAGTTATTTGTCATAGAAGAAGAGTTCAACACGTGATTGCCATACTCTTAGTTGTTATGTTGTTTAGTTTATCTTGAAATAACTAATGTAAACCTAGAAGGGTATTGCTGTCATGTTTAATTTTGCACTTTGGAACTCGGTTATAATATTTGACAGTTATTAATAAATGAAAACTTTCTTTTAATTCTTGTTTTATAAATTAAAATTAGATTAAATGGATTAAATTAATATTTTGAGAAATCGGGAGTCACAATTTGGCATCAGACCTTAGGTTTGACGTCCCTACAATCTTAGGTAGTTGGGTAGCTTACATTTTCAAGTGTTTTCTTTTCTACGCTAGTTAATTTTTTTTGTTACTAGTTCTATCTTCTGTTATTCAATTGTTTCGGTTATTACTGTTATTTAGCTATTATGCAATATTACTATAAGTCTTAACATATAATTATTTTGTATTGTCAGATGTCTGATGCCGAATCCGATAATGGGAGAGAGATGCACCTTATGTTTGGGAGAGATCGTGAGGATTATGTTGACAGAATCAAGGATCTAGAGGAGTTCCTTGAGGAGGATTTGCTGGACAAGGACGCTGCTCGAGTTTTTGGTCCACCACAATAGCCATTCGCACCACACCATGGTGCCATTCTCGCTAGCTGGGCTGATTTAGCATATCAGAAGCCTGCTTAGGAGGAGCAGGAGGCGGAGGAGGATATGGAGGAGGTGCTCGTACATGTTATACCACCACCGGCGCATGAGCCTGTACTGGTCAATCAGAATTGGGGACGGACTCGCACTCTGATGTATCCTTTAGGTACGATGGCGTATGCTTGGGTTTCACCCAAGATTTGGTACAGTTTCAAGGCATTGACAGCTCTATACTTCTTTAGCCCTATCTACATATATGGTCGCTTTAGGCAGCAGTATCAGGTGGATGTGCCCGAAGGGTTCAAGTTCATGTGGGGGAGCTGGTACCAATGGATTTGTGCCAAAAGGGGAAGCCAACAGACGGGTGAAGGATAGTCGCTCCACATGACGATATAGACTTCACGGATATTGGGACTTATACCGACACTCTGATTGAGATCCTAAAGATAGCTGCTCTCAACTAGTGGGAGCAGAATGATAGGTATTGTAGGGTCAATTGAAGCTACTATGGAGTTGAGGAAGAGACGTGTGAGAAAGAATGACAAATGCGAAACCATTACCCGCAGCTGTTTGCCTAGGGAGAGAGAGTAGCTGCAGAGTAGGATAGAATAAGTGTTTCGACGGTGAGATTGACTAAGGATAAGTAGAGAATAGTTATGTGTATTTGTTTTTCGTCTATCTTCCTTTGATCATGTATTCAATCGTTGTAAACACAAGTTAATATGAATAAAAGTTTAGTTTGTTTCATGTTTAACCTCTTGAGTATGCATGTATTGTTATTTATGCACTTAAAGTTTGCTTAGACTAATAAACTGTATAGTAGATCTACCCCTTTAAAATTGAACTCGAAATTTACAAAATAAATTCCCAAGCTGAAATTAATGGCATGAACGGTAATGGTACCGACGAGGCCCTCGGAAATGAGCAAGTCAACGGAACCAATAACACCATACCACCAACCCGCCTATTGGTATTTTACCTAATCATGTTAGGAGATGAATAGTTAGCTCAACTATTCCACGCCTTTGTGGCTGCTTAAATAACAATACCGCCATTACCATAGGGACCACTCCCACCTCATATGCCACCACCACCGCCGCCACCACAAACAAGTACCTCCGCTACCACCCCAAGTGCCCAGACAACAATCATCGCCCAACCCACCACGCGTACAAAACCCGCCACCTATGGCATCTTACCCGCAGATGCCATCCTACCTATGAAGTATGGACACGGAGACAAGATACGAAACGACACAGTACGTATACGTTGAACGAAAAATCTTTAGAAAGTAAGATACTGAAACCAACTAAAATACGCTTGTAAAGAAGTTGTGTTGTAAGTTATAGAATCAAGTTTCACATAAGTGCATGAACAGAGATGAATAAAATTTAGAATTAAAGAATAAGCTTAACAATCATTAGATAGTTGTGGAATGTGGATGCACAGGTGACAAAGTAAGGATGCCAATTCAATGAATTTGAAAAGATGAGATATTATTTTAGTACTCTTACTATTTTTTTCCATAAACAAGTAGCCAACTATCATAAAACTCATATTTCATTAGTCCAGAAACTATTCATTTTATCTATCTAGATCTTGATGTTCATATTATATAGCACATATATCATAGCATCAATTTTAGAAAATTTGGGCTGTGTAACTTTTGTATAAAAAAATTATCCAATATATCTTTGATTTAGAGAAAACTAATTTCAAGTATCAGGTACATATGAGAAATGTTAGATATGTATGTGTGAGCATCTGAGGACTATTGTTCTCAGATAGAGATACTACTCCCCCCCTAATGGACTGAAATATGAAGAACTTAAATTGAAAATACATGTAAAAAATAAGAAAGAGCCCTTCTGTTTTCTGAATGATGTAAGTCTTTGTATGATGATGACACTCCAGGTGCAGTAACATATGGACTATATAAATGATGCATGGTGTAGAGGAGGGATTGGACTACGAATCCAATTGATCCATTAAACTGGTGTTTGGTTGTATTTTTCAAGGGCTAGATTAATAGTCTGGCCAAACTATGAATCTCTCAAAATGAGAGGTTGGCAAACCCACGAGGGACGTCTGACGTAATCCAGTCCCCCCTTAATTCTCTCATTTACACATTATTGTTACATTCATTCCCTTCACTCAACCAAAACAAACATAACTATAATAATTCCTACACAATCCCTACTTCTAACTAAACAACCAACTTCACTATTGATTCCTACTCATTAACAATCCCAATCCTCTCCTCACAGTCAATCCCCTCCAACCTATAACACTTGTCAAATGAAGTGTAAGAGTTGTTTAGGTTAGCATCATTTTGTTCAATTAGCACTTACAAGTTACGCCAAATTTTTAACCGATATGACTCATCTGCAAGCCATCAAGGACAGTGATATGGTTCATTAGTATAAAATATCATTCCTTTGGATACTTTAATTGCTTTTTGTATGTGAAAAACAACCTAATCTATTATCCCTTTAAAAATGTCCTATGAGGAGCATTCATAGATATTGGGTATGACCTCCTATGTGCGTATTTTCATCCGATATGACTCTTGACATATGTTAATCATTCAAGACTTTCTAATTAGTGTTGAGATGGTGTGAATCTTAATCGCGGTATAATTTGATCATTATTATAAATTGAGTTTATTTCAGACAACAAAAATACAAAATGCATTGTACATTAGCTCCTTAATTACCTAATCTTATATTTTCCTGAAGCCTCTGCTCTAGTTTACTCAATCATCTTTTTGGCTCCTTATGATGTAAGGTTTATTCCAGTGTTCATGCTAAAAGTAAGGGCCCTAAACGTGTATGATGTTTGGTACATATTAAGTTTCCTCCTAACTTTCCTTCTCTTTAATTTTTTTGTTTTTTTAATTTTGGATGAGGTGGTGGTTAGTAAAAAGCATTTTTATTCAGTGACATAACCAGGAATTTGCTTCAGTGGGACGATTTTCAAACACAACATCAATAATTTTTGTTTTGCACGAAACAAATATAATACAGAATAAAATACGTGAATACTAGAAATGAGAACTCTAGTATACGTGTATTGATATGATTGACAAATTCTAGTATTACTCAAACAAATATCATGTTGGTTTTAGGATAACTGAATTCAAAGAACTTACCATGTACGTGGAGTTCACGCACTCCAAACAGACACGAATGTGCACATCGCTTGGAAGTTGGACAATAGGTTACCATATGACAGCAATGCCACGTATTCAGCTAACATCTCAAAACTGTTAGTAGTAATTTAGCAGAAATGCTATAAAGGCTGAAGCCCCAATCGATCCAGGTGGCAAGGTGGGGGCCACCCTTCCAAAAGTTAGCAATAAATCTTTTTTTTAGAATATTATTTTATTCTTATTTTCTTTTTTTTATCTTTGCATCAAATACTTAAATTATTGATTCTTCTTAAAAAGAGTAAAAACAAATTATGATAAAAAAATTAAATTATTTTCTTACAAATAAAAATAATTTTAAATAGATAGATTTTTTAAATTATAGATTTTTTATTTTTCTAATTCTTCTTGTGAATAAAAATACATATTTGGGCTACTTTCATAAAAATACGTGATTTTTTAAAAATATTTTTTATCTTTACTTTTTTTAATTTTATTAGCTTTGTGTCAAATATTTACAATTATTGATTATTCTTTTAAATCATTTAAAAATATTCACATTTATCACATGTCTTAATTGGCCAAATTTTAAAAAAATAACTGACATAGTTTATTTAAACTCTTTTCGGTTATGCTTTTTAAATTTTATTCTCAAAAAATACTAAAAATTTACCGTTGACTTAAAAAATTATTTCGAAACTAACCGTGAGTTTGGAATATTTTAATAAAGGGTTGTTGAATTATGGTAAGATATTT
>JABCMJ010005676.1:0-10712 GCA_014822125.1 Arbutus unedo
TGATTCCCACCGTGGGTGGCGGCGGCAGCATGATCCGCGGCTCCATCGGCGGTGGGCTTGGTTTATTCTCATCTGGTGCAAACGAGTTTTCCCTGAAGGAAACACGTCCCCACCTCGGCGGTGGTCCCTCAAACAAGGACTCAACCTACGACCTCGTGGAGCAAATGCAGTATCTATACATTCGTGTGGTTAAAGCCCGAGGAATCTCGGTGTTTGGTGGCGGCGAGGTGGTGGCGGAGGTGAAATTGGGAAACTACAGAGGAATCACGAAAAGGGTTGGTTCGAATAATCCCCAATGGGACCAAGTTTTTGCCTTTTCGAAAGATACAATCCAGTCATCCACGGTGGAGATCTTTGTGAAGGAGAAGGACAAAGAGAATGACTTGGGCCGCGTTTGGTTTGATTTAAATGAGGTTCCCAAACGGGTTCTGCCCGATAGTCAGTTGGCACCGCAGTGGTACCGAATGGAGGATAAAAAGGGGGAGAAGCCGAAAGGAGGAGAGATTATGGCTTCGATTTGGTTTGGAACTCAGGCTGATGAAGCTTTTGCTGAAGCTTGGCATTCAAAAGCTGCCAATGTGCATTTTGATGGGCTCTGTTCTATTAAATCAAAAGTTTATCTTTCACCGAAGTTATGGTATTTGAGGGTTTCAACCATTGAAGCTCAAGATATTGTCTTCGGGTCGTCAATGGCGAGATACCCGGAACTTTTTGTGAAAATCCAAGTGGGGAATCAGGTTCTGAGGACTAGAATTGCCTCGGTAAAGGTGAACCGGACCTTTTCTAACCCGTTTTGGAATGAGGATTTGATGTTTGTGGTACCAGAGCCATTTGAAGATTACTTGCTGGTTTCGGTTGAAGACCGAGTTGCCCCAACCAGGGACGAAGCTCTTGGGAGAATGCTTCTTCCAGTGACAGCAATTGAGAGGAGATTGGATGATAAACCGGTGAGTTCCAGGTGGTATAATCTGGATGTCCAGTTTAACAACGGGGCAGATCCAAAATCTGTGGTGAGGTTTGGGTCTCGGATCCATATACGGGTCTCGCTCGATGGGGGATACCATGTGCTTGACGAATCAACTTTGTACAGCAGTGATCTTCGGCCAACAGCGAAACAGCTGTGGAAGCCGAACATTGGGGTTCTTGAAATTGGGATTCTGGGTGCTACTAATTTGATGCCGATGAAGGTGAAAGAAGGCAAAGGAGGAACCACTGATGCTTACTGTGTTGCGAAATATGGGCAGAAATGGGTCAGGACTCGGACTGTGGTGGACAGTTTGGCACCCAAATGGAATGAGCAATACACCTGGGAAGTGTTTGATCCTTGTACTGTGATCACAATTGGGGTGTTTGATAATTCTAGGGTTGACAAAAACACCAACATCGCCGCGGGGGGCAGAGACTTGAGAATTGGCAAAGTTAGGATCAGGCTTTCGACTCTTGAATCCGATCGTGTCTACACCCACTCGTACCCTCTCCTGATGTTGCACCCCTCCGGTGTGAAGAAAATGGGGGAGCTTCATTTGGCGGTACGATTTTCGTGTGCTAATATGATCAATGTGCTGCAGAGTTATGCGGTGCCTTTGCTACCGAAAATGAACTATGTGCATCCTTTATCCGTGAACCAACTGGACAACTTGAGGCACCAGGCGATGAACGTGGTGGCGGCGAGGCTGAATCGATCTGAGCCACCACTGGGGCGTGATGTGGTGCAGTACATGCTTGATCACGACTCTCACATGTGGAGTATGAGGAAAAGCAAGGCGAACTTTTTTCGACTCATGAATGTTCTCTCCAGTGTGGTTACCATGTGGACGTTCGTAGAGGCTATTCGGAATTGGCAAAACCCAGTTTATTCGGCCTTGTTTGTGTTCTGTTTCGTCGTTCTCGTCATATTCCCGGATATCATACTCCCGTTCATGTTGATTTTCATGGTTTTAGTGGGGATGTGGCGGTACAAATCGAGACCCAGAAACCCGCCTCACATGGATACTAAACTGTCCTATGCGGAGGGGGTTCACCCGGACGAGCTGGACGAGGAATTCGACTCGTTTCCGACCAGCCGGAGCGCAGAGATAGTTCGAATGAGGTACGACCGACTGAGGAGCTTGGCGGGGAGGATTCAGACAGTGATCGGTGACATGGCGACGCAGGGGGAGAGGTTTCAGTCTCTGCTGAGTTGGCGCGATCCTCGGGCGACATTTCTGTTTGTGATCTTATGCTTGGTTGCTGCTTTTGGGTTCTATTTGGTGCCTATCAGGTGGGTAATTGCTCTATGGGGTTTGTATTTTCTGAGGCCACCTAGGTTCAGGAGCAAGCTGCCTTCAAAGGTTGTGATTTTCTTCAAGAGGCTGCCCACAAAGGCTGATAGCATGCTGTGAACCACAGTTTGGGTTGGGGCGGGGGGCTGTCTAGGGTTAGGGTTTTGGGTTCTTGGGCACAGTGGGGGGTTTAGGATATGAATATGTAGGGGACTCAGGAGGAACTTTTTGTTTGGTAGTAGTTTTGCATACAGTAATTTTATGAACACATTCTTCGTTCACAAATTCAGATATGTGTCTAAAATCATTCGATGCACGTAGAGTCTTCCAAAATAACATGGACTCTACATGTATCGAAAGATTCCGGACACATTTGTGTCGAATATGTGCACAGAAGTATGTGTTCTTAGAATTTTTATTTTGAATAGCCTTATATATGTTATTTAAAGGATAATGTTTTAAATGTCTCCCCCCAGTGTTTTGGAATCCTTCAATCCTACACTCTGTTTATTTGCTTGTGTTTATGCAGGAGTATGGTAGGGCAATAGCCTACATATAAGTATCACAGTGCAATAGTCTAATTATAATTAGGGTGGCTATTGTTTTCGCGTGTTTAAAAGAACACAAAGAAGCAACTGACGGACCTTCAAGGTTTCGTAGAACCAAAGATTCATAGACAGTACAACATCAAAATTTTCATGTACTCGTGTTTGAATGCACTCTAGCGGTTGGATGATGTCTTAACATTCGTGTGCAAGAAGTGTATTGAAAGAAGGGTATTAGAAAATTTTGAGCTCAAGGGAAAAAGTTTATGACCTATGTCATATGCCTCAGATTTTCCTATAAGTTATTGTAAGTTGGTTTGAAGACTGTGGATTAGGAAATCTTACAGCGAGCAGCAAGATTTGTTGCGTGTCAAAATTAAAATTACCCAGTTGATTGAGTAGTATTTGGGCAATTTTTCGAATGTTAAATTGTGTTGTTTTGGTGCAGCACATTCTATTGTGCATTATGCGCAGTGCATACTAGAATTTCATATCCAAAGAACACATGGCAAATAGTTATGTGGATTCTTTTCAATTAACAAGGAACAACTTTGACAAATAATGAGCCCGTAGGACACCAATAATGGTCAACAAAGGTCACGAAGAAGGTTTCACAATGAATGGATGAAGAAGTTAGGATTCATTGTGGGGAGATATACGCCTGAAGCAAACAGTAACCATTCAACTGAAAATGGCCAATAACATAAATTTTATTCATAAATCAGTGGAAGAAGATCCATAGATTCAGAGATACGTTTATTACCTTTGTAGCATTATCTAACCTAACAGAAAAGATTCCAATCTAGGCAATCCAACATAAGATTGACAATATCACCACAATTTTCTATTTAATAACACAACAGAAAGATCCTACTACAGACATGAAATGAGAAAGCTCAAAGTTGAAAACTTGATGCCATATCTCTCGGCCGGGCGAGGATCCATGCGATGAGGAAGACCAGTTCGAGCTCCCAAAGCTCTACAACTAGCAGCTGCCTGCATATCAACACCGAACGTGCCGATGCGCCCACCCGTCTTTCTCATACGTTTCTATCCTGGAGTTTGCTTCTCACTTGTTTTCTTCACTTATACATTACGGATCCAACAAGTACTAGTAAAATGAAAGTAAATTGTTTTTTTTACTCGTTAAATAAAAGGTTAACAGCGTCTCTTCAGCTCTTCCAATACAGGCAAAGAGCAGGAGTATACCTATCTTACTTGATGCAGAAAAAAAGAGGGAAGGATTGGACGATCTCCTCAATTTATCAGACTATATCGTCTGCTCAGCAAAATTTCCGCAGGCAAGCTGACCATCTTAATAAGCTACTGCCTGCTACTTGTAATTTTGTATGAGTATTGAACTGTGATATTGTGCAAATATTATATTACGAAAATCTGCCTTCATTTACTCAATATGCCATCTAGTACTTAACATTAAATGCCCAGATTTTTCTTTATTCATTTTGCAACTGTATTAATATGATGTATAATAAGGATATCCATCTTGTTAAAGTAAATTAACTGAATCAAGGTCTACCAGCCTGTTAGTAGAGTACTGTGTTCAGTATCAAGATGAAAGCACACTAAATTGTGGTCTCACTATTCTTTCGTCGGATAATGTCTTCAAAATAAAGGTGTTAATGCCAGCAAAGTCTTTTCTTTTTTTGCCTGATATGTGATTATCCCTAAACATAGGTTATTGATGTCTTGTTGCTTTTACTCATTAGAATATACACAAAAGTCTCCACCTTGTATACGAACATGTATTCCTGTTGAATTTGTATGGACCCGTATAATTGGTCAGCTATTTAACCGAAAATTTGTCAATTGGCCGGTGGTATGCTGGAACTTCAAATTGTGGACAAAAATCCTTGAGGATGTTAGTTGTGCAAATGTAGTTTGCAGCATATCGATGATGACGATTAGTCAACGACCTCATTCTTTCTATGTTTTCAACTTTCAACTTGTTAATGCATGCACACACTATTTGGGCTTCATATCCTGCCTAAAATCCAGGTATAGCCCCAGCTAGACTGTCTCAGAAATACTTTGCGAAAGTGGAATATGTTTAGCCCAGTGCAGACCAAACCCAATTGAGGATTGGTAGTCTTATTATAAGGTAGCCCCGCACTTGATGGTGGTACCCTCGATAGTAGATGAAGAAGATAAGAGACCAGCCATTCTAATTAGTGTAAAACCGGAATTACAACAATCCCTTTTAGAAAAAGGTGGATTAACCAACGAAAGACTTATTATAGCTATTGCTATATAATGCTGACCTCTCCCTTAACCCCTTCACTGTTTGTTGATGTACACAGAGAACTCATATCCTCGAACTCATATTACATCACTGGTAATCTTATCTGTCACGCTACGTTGATATCTTATTGGAGCTGTTCATTTTGTTTTTTCATTAAAATCCTTGTATATGCGATCCTAACGTGACAAATTGTGCGTCTTGATTATTTTCTGATAAATTATCCTTTTCTCCACAATATGAGGTCAAATTGGCGCTCCTACATTTCAATCCCCCACCATTAGTACAACTATGCTCTATTCAATTATAATCTTTTTATCTAAGAAAGGACATTTCCTTCTATTTATTACCTAGCAGGTATGGACCGAGGCCTCTTCTATTCCCAGTGCCCTTTTGTCGATGCTTTTGAGGCTGCCAAATGTCAAGTTTGTGATTGTGACCTTAGGTGGAGATGGTTGTATAATGCTTCAGAGAAGTGTAACTGGTTGGTAATTAATTCCCACTTCTCTTACTTTCAAAAGTGAAAGCTATCTGTTTGTGTAAATTTGAAAGCATGGGTCTGAACTCAGTAAGAACTGTCAATACACTTGCGTTGCTTTCTCAGCTTCTAACATGGAACTCTACCTCCGGCAGTGGGTGATCATTCTGGAGAAGAAATGGACATAGATAGCTTATGTGAATCATTGAATCAAAGAAAGGATACTACCACAGACTTCCCAACCTGCATTTCATCGGTAATCCTTTCTTCCATTCTTGCATATTATCAACTTAATATACTTATTGCGGTTGATTAATATGCATGTTGCCCCTTCATGTAAACCATCTGCCACTATGTTCAAGCATCAAAGATCAACCCAAACTGTCATTGCCTCTGTCTTTTAGTGTTCTGTAATTTCGTTCGGATCAATCATCTGGATATGTGTTCTTATGAAACCAAAAAGTATTTAGTTTAGGACTTTAGGTACAAGATCACGTTATGTATGTACAAATAAAAAAGTGTTCCGGAAAATAAAAGTTGCCAATCTACCTTTAGGACGGGTATGGTATGTCAATGATAGCACAGCGTATTTTTTAGAATTGCTCTGATGGTCCTACCAAAACATTTCATGGATCTGATTTTACATGAGGGGAGGAAGAGGATTTCCAGTGAGGGAACTCCATTGGCAGGCTATGTCGCTGTGGGGGGAATCACTTTTTTTCTGATACTGGCCTGACCCATACATGTAATTGCATGTTCATGCTTGGGTGTGCATATAGCACGTGCTAGTGGCCCACTACAAAGAAAAAGGTTAGCCCTTATCCCCAGTGCGTCCCCAACTCTCCTTATAAGCTGTGATGTGAGCATGAAAAGCCATCAAGTGGGACAACCTTCTTCCTAGACTACCATAAATGCAGAAGAATCTGGTCACGCATAAAACCTTGTAGTTAGTTATAATGTGAAGTTTAGGCCATGTGTGATGGCTATTTGAGAAAGGCATGCTCATAAAGAGGACTTAATGACGGGAAAAGCTCCCTGCTGTCCGGGTTGTTACTTTGCCTAGTCGTCCATGGAAGTTTTTAAGCAGTTCAATTAAAAGGTCAATTTCGTTTTAAAGGCCAACCGTGGTGGGAAGCAATTTCTCTATGTCATTTCAAAACCAAGCTCGGATGACACAACATTATTGACCAACGGCACAACTTAGTTTCTCTGTGTTGTACAAGGGGAATGTGCAATAATAAATCTTACTGTGGGGTTGGTAGATCTGCCATTATAATCGGTACTTCTTCCTGGATTCGAGCCAATTACCTGCGAAAGGAACAACTCGATAGTGCCACCCGGCTAATACCAGGCAGAGGACACTCTAATGCTTAAGTCAGTATATGAATGAGATAGTACAAAAGTATTTGCAGCGTACATTTCTAGGTTTTGTACCCTCCTTGATATAGATGTTTGTTATTTTCAAAAGCGGCTGTAAGATCCATCCAAGATCTTTTTCCGATCACCCGCGGATTTCTTTCTGGGATCCTTCAATAATCTCTTGGATTCCAATCAGGATTCTTTCCATAAGTCCCGGATTCCTTACAGATTCTCCAGAGGTCACGTCGGCTTGGATTTCCCTTCGGGCAACGTTGCTGACTCGCCCTGGTGTCCAGCCTTGGGCTCGAGCCTGCGCGCTATTGGGCTTCCAGCCTGTCCGGCCCAACCCTCGGCTTAGTCCATACCAGGGTCTACTAATATTGTAGAGATGGAAACGGTCCGGCATTTTGGCCCACTATACTTACAAATCTAACATTAAGAAAAATATAGTTTCATAAGATGGTCTGTTTGATTACGATACAATAATTTTGTGACCGATGCTTACTTTAAAGTAATTATGGTGCTAAAGAATGATTGCAATTTGACTAGTTTCTTCCACGTCCAATTTGAATCGACCAGGCGGAGACAAAACTGAGAGCTAATGGCATAGGGACAGTGAGTGGGAGGTTATTTGTTGGAACAGCAGAGAAGATACCACCCCCTGAACTTGTTGATACAACCGGTGCTGGAGATGCCTTTATTGGAGCAGTTCTGTATGGTACGTGGAATATTTGATCTGTGTCCTCTTAAGCTTTTTATGCTCTCTCAAAATCTTCATGTGGCAGTCCGTTACTACATACTCCGGTGAGGCAGTCTTGTTTCTGTCAGAAACCATTGCTGATGATAAAGTAATAGAGAATTTCATTTTCTACGCTAAGTTCATCTCAAGAGTTTTTTGCACTATTTTTGGAAATCTATGGTTGAACTCACTTGAGAAGCACAACGGATTTGTCAAACCACAGGACTGATGAACCGCATCAAATGGTTCTCAATTTGCCGAACCCCACGACATTGGGTTTTTCCACCATTACATTCATTGTTTGATTGTCTATGGTCAGGAATTCTCTACTTTTTAGCCATTTTGCCACTAAAGATACTGATAGGTTTTCAACTGCATTTTATCTGAAGCTCTATGTGTTCGCATGCAACCGGAAAAAATGCTGCCATTCGCAAGCCAAGTGGTAAGTAAACTGGTTTGTTCTATTTTAATATTTAAGTGACAAAGTTACAAAAGAAATAAGTACAATGACTTTGGGTGGATTGAGAGAAATGAAAGCTTATCCACATATGTTTGATTTGCAGGCAGCTGCTAGTTGTAGAGCTTTGGGAGCTCGAACTGGTCTTCCTCATCGCACGGATCCTCGGTTGGCCCCTTTTTTACAACAAATTTCCTGAGTAATGGGCCCGGCCGAGAGATATGGCACCAAGTTCTCAACTTTGAGCTTTTTCCTTCTCATGTTTGTGTAGTGGGATCTTTCTGTTGTGTTCTTAAAGAGAGGATGGTGGTGATATTGCCAATCTTATGCTGGATTGCCTAAATTTTGATCCTTTCTGTTAGGTTAGATTATGCTACAGAGATAATAAACGTATCTCTGAATCTATGGATCTTGTTCCACCGATTTATGAATAAAATTTATGTTATTGGCAATCTTCAATTGAATAGTTACGTTTGCTTCAGGGGTCTCTCTCTCTCTCCACACACAATCACAACTTGTTCATTCATCCATTTTAATTTAAATGTTCAAAAATTACCAAAATACTAGCTAATCAGTTGGACAATTTTAATTTTGACGCACAATATATCTCGTATGACGTAAAATCTCTTGATCCATGTTCTTCAAATGAACTTAAACAATAACTTTTTGAAAAATCTAAGACATATGCCATGAAAGACAAACTTTTTTTCTTGAGCTCAAAATTTTCTAATACCCATCTTTCGATACACTTCTTGCACATGAATCTTAAGATATCATCCAACCGTGCATTCAAACGAGTACATGGAAATTTTGATGTTGTACTGTCTATGAATCTTTGCTTCTACAAAACCTCGAAGACCCGTTAATTGCTTATTTGTATTCTTTCAAACACGCAGAAACAACAGCTACCCTTCTGATAATTAGAATTTTGCACTATGATACTTATATGTAGGCTATTGCCCTACCATACTCGTGCATAAACACAAGCAAATAAACACCATAGGATGAGGGATTTCAAAACACTGGCGGGGAGAGACATTTAAAACATTCAAAAGATGAATCCTTTAGTCAAACTACAAACAAAATATATAAGGCTATTCAAAATAAAAAGTCTAAGAACATATCCTTCTGTGCATAAATTCGACATAAATGTGTCCAAAATTTTTCAATACGTGTAGAGCCTCACATTATTTTAGAAGGCTCCACGTGCATCGAATAGTTTCAGACACATCTATATACGGATCTGTGAACGAATAATGTGTTCCTAAACTCACTGTGTTCAAAACTACAACCAAACAAAAAGTACCTCTTGAGCCCACTACATATTCAGATACTAAACCCCTCGTCCAGCTCATCCGGGTGACCCCCCTCCGCGTAGGACAGTTTAGTATCCATGCGAGGCGGGTTTCTGGGTCTTAATTTAGGAGGGTTTCTGGATATCAATTTGTCCCACCATATCCCCACTAAAATGATCAAAATAAACACGAGGAGGGGTAAGATATACGGGAATATGACAAGAATGATGAAACAGAACCCGAACAAGGCCGAATAAACTGGGTTTGGCCAACTCCGAATAAACTGTACGAACATCCACATGATAACCACACTGTAGAGAACATTCACGAGTCGAAAAAAGTTGGGATTGCTTTTCCTAACACTCCGGAAGTAAGCGTCGTCATCGAACATGCATTGCTCCACATCCTGACCCAGTGATGCCTCACACCGAATGAACCTATCCATATCCAAGTTCATTGCCTGGTTCCTCAAGTTGTCCAGTTGGTTCACGGATAAATGATGCACGCAGTTAATTTTGGGCATCGCATAACTCTGGACCACGTTGATCATATTAGCACACAAAAATCGTAGAGTCAGATGAAGCTCCCCCATTTTCTTCACACCGGAGGGGTGCAACATCACGAGAGGGTACGAGTGGGTGTAGATGCTATCGGATTCAAGAGTCGAAAGCCTGATCCTAATTTTGCCAATTCTTGAGTCTCTGCCCCCCGCGGCGTTGTTGGTGTTTTTGTCAACCTTAGAATTATCAAACACCTCAATTGTGATCACAGTGCAATTAGGATCAAACACTTCCCAGGTGTATTTCTCATTCCATTTGGGTGCCAAACTATCCACCACGGTCCGAGTCCTGACCCATTTCTGCCCGTATTTCGCAACACAGTAAGCATCAGTGGTTCCTCCTTTGCCTTCTTTCACCTTCATCGGCATCAAATTAGTAGCACCCAGAATCCCAATTTCAAGAACCCCAATGTTCGGCTTCCACGGCTGTTTCGCTGTTGGCCGAAGATCACTGCCGTACAAAGTTGATTCGTCAATTACTTCCTCCCTGGTTGGGGCGACTCGGTCTTCAACAGAAACCAGCAAGTAATCTTCAGACGGCTCTGGTACCACAAACGCCAAATCCTCGTTCCAAAACGGGTTAGAAAAGCTCCGGTTCACCTTTACCGGGGCAATTCTAGTCCTCAAAACCTGATTCCCCGCCTGGTTTTCCACGAAGATCTCCACTGTGGATGACTGGATTGTATCTTTCAAATAGGCAGAAACTTGGTCCCATTGGGGATTATTCGAACCGACCCTTTTCGTGATTCCTTTGTAATTTCT
>JABCMJ010005678.1:0-53270 GCA_014822125.1 Arbutus unedo
AAGTAGAAGAAGTGTTTGGTGAAAAAGACACCGATGAATAAGGAGTAGTCTCACATCGATTGTTAATGTTGGGTGTGAGAGGAAAACTTTGTTTAAAACAAAAGAATAAACATATTTTTGAAATATGATCCTTAACTCAATCAAACCTGAAACTGGACCAAATCGGACTTAAACTGGCCAAGCTAAATCGGATTAAATCGATAAATTTCAATCTGATTTTCAATTTGTCTTTTGTCCAAAACAAAACTCCAATTTAATTCAAATTTTTTTAGTCAAAACAGACTGATTACACCACTAAATAATAGTCATATTCTTTCCACTACTCAGTTCAATGACATAAAATTCAACACCCAAGCTGCCTCATTCACACCGAGTTTTCTTTAATCCATTAGAACAAAATAAAGAATCTCTCTCTCTCCCTCTCTCTCTCTCTCTCAAGTTGATATTCTGACAAATACATGCAAATTTAATATGCGTGGCATTAAGAACATTAGAATTTATGCACATAAAATCAACAAATGACACATCAGTAATGATTGAGAAAATTAACGAATTCATCTCCAACTACGACGTTAACTAAACCTGAGATCAAATCAGATGGACCCCACTTTACCTCTTGTTGGCTTTGTTAATCCTGATTCCATAATCATCTATATAACAAAATAAGGGTGTTTTTCAAACTTATCCCCCACAAATTAATTTTATCAAGATTTTAATGGCTAAGATTTTCTTTGCTTTCTATTCAAAGACTAGGATTACTTATCTCAACCTACTTTTCCCCCTCAAAATTGTCAAATCCTTATTTCCCCTCGAAAGATTTTTATGGGTTTTCATCTTATTTTTCTATAACCTTTTACTTTCTCTCTCAAACTCACCGTCCCACTTTCTCAAACCACAATCTGGAAGCGCCGAACAGCTGATGGACCGATCCATTTTTCTTTGTCTATCTCTCACCAGTAATAAGTTTTTTTTCTCTCTTACCGGTAATTTCTGGTTTATACTCTCTCACTTTTCTTTTCTTTTCGTGTTCATAGGGAACATTTTAATCTTTGCTACGGTGTTGGTCGAGCCACTGATTTCTTTTTCTAGTGAGTTGTTCTTCAGTATTTTATTTGAATTTTCGTCCAATGGTTATGTTGGAGGAAATCTCAGCCTTTAGGCTACTGATGGATCTCAGTGTTAACTGCTCGCTCACACATTTTAGCACGCTCCTCTCTGTCTCCTCAGCACTTCGAAGATTCCTGTTCTTTATGTCTCTCTCCGCAAGATCGGTAAGTCATCTCTCTCTCTCTCTCTCTCTCTCTCTCTCTTGCATGATGATAATGGACATTTGTTGCGACGGTGATCTCAGCCATTGTATATGTTTTTTTTCTAATGCCTTCATATGCTGCGAAATGCCCTTCTCCAATTTCTCCTTCTACTCACCTTCAAATGCAGATTTGTGCACATTACTTGTTTGTGAAAATGTGTGTGCCAGTATTATGCATGTTTTCTATATTCTTTTCGCTATCTAAGGACACTCCCCTGGGATATAAGGAAGGTCAGTGTTTTTTTCCACCGGTTGAACATTTCAGTGATTTCATTTTTGTAATTTTTGGGTGATTTCGTTTAAACCAACTACAATTTGACCAATCGGTATTTCCAATATTGATCTGCTTAAATTTTTTGTCTGACTCTAGGTTATAGTGAAACCAACTACAATTTTTTGTTTATCTATAGCATTTCCTCCGGCTAAATACAACCAAAACGCCTCAAACAACTGGAGATCAAGTGCAGTTGTGCTTCTTCTGAGCATGCAGCTTGCGCCGAGGCGCATTTGGCATACACCTTAATGTTAAGATTTTTAACAGGCATGTGCTCCAATTTCATCACAACAGTTAGATTGTCTTCTTCTCATATAGCCGACCAATGCTCTTCCGCATTCCTTCTTCTCATGCTCTATGGTAGTATTTGATGATGTTCGGGTTTGGAATAAATGTATTATGAATTTGAAATTTTTGAAGTATTTCCTTATTGATCTTTGTCGACTTATATTTGCATTTATTTTCTACAACTGGCGCCTCGCTCAGATGATTTCAGGATTTGGACCCAACCAGTGATTCTACTTATTCACTGAACAAAGTTCAGTTAGAATTCAAACCAAGAAATGTACTTTTTTTAGTTTTTTTCCTTCATGATTGTAGTACTAATTTTTCTTCCATCTTATCTTTATGATTTTTGGATTTCAGTGCTTCGGCGAATGAAGAGGAAGCAATAAGAAAGAAGAGCGAAAAGGGTTTCAATGGTTCACAATTTTGGTACTTAGTTTTGCATGGAGCTAGGTGATATACTTTTTTCTTTTTTTGAGCAAGTGGGTTTTATTCTATTATCTTTGTTTGTTCTCTTCTTACAATTAGGTGCTCTTATTTTTTAGTATGTTTTTCATTTTATAACTTTAGTGTGTTTTGTGTTATTCAATCTTTTTCATGTGTTCTATCTTATTTTCATGCTTGCAATGAGTAAAGAATGTTATTTATTTGTGAGCTCACTACAACCATTACATAAGATTGAACGTGTTAAATTGTTCATTGTTTCTTCAATTCACTTGCTTAAATTGAACGGACTTGTGGTGCCTTCTTTAGACTACTTGATTTTGGAAAGGTAATACTCCTATTTATTTTTTTCATTGATTTTGGCACCTCATCAGTTGAGAAGGATAGGTGTTAATTCTTTACCTGATTTAGTTGTTAACCCTTAATTCATTTGGGTGCAATAGGTGTTAATTTTTTGGACTTCCGCAATTTAACATGTTCCTGTAAAACCCATTGTTTTCCTATTGTTGCTATAGCTAATTCATTCTTTAAGAAAAAAATGATTTAAGGGTTAGAGACAACTCTTTAGCAGAATATGCACATGGGTAGAACACACAGACAACCCATTGTAATAGATATGCATGGTAAGAACTATACTACTCCATTAGACGATCACTAAGTGTTCGATGTAAAGCCATAATGAAAATCTTATTTCGATAGATAATTCTAAATTATCAATTAACGTTAAATGAGGGTTAGAGTCCTTATATGGGTACTATTGTATCTGTTTCTTATCTAATTTTAGCGTATTGTAATTTTTGGAGCATGATAACCTTTTTTCTAGATGCAAGGTGTGATCCTTTTTATATGAATAGCTGAATATAGATATAGTAGTTAGGATTATTTGTTTGATGTCTAGGTATTGTATAAGCATGAGAACGAGCATTGCAGTAGACAATTATTATATTTGGGTCTTATGCAACTGTGAGGTGCTATAAAAAGCATTAACACAAGAGCCTTGATTAATAGAGTTAATAGCTTGGAAGGTGGTGACTAGCTTTGATACCATATGATACGAACCCCTAGGTAGAACTTACGTTGAAAACCGATTTGCGAGGAGAGGGTGAGTTTATATACACAAGGCCAAACCCATGTTTAGCCAATGTTAGACATTAGGATGTTTCATGGATGCGGTCTTTAGCTGCTATCTTATAGTTTCCATATCTTGGTAGTGTTAAGTATTTTGAACATGTCTTTGATATATAAACCTTGGACTGTCTTCACCCCCTAAAATAATTATCCTTTTTTATTGATTCCTCCGGATGTGATGATTGTATCGTATTTCTTATAGTTTGTTGTGGTTTACATGTAGGTAAAGCTCTTTGTGCGGCTCTTTCCGAGAAGAGAGTATTTATTACAATTATTAATTTCATTGAAGATAGGGGAAATGAAGTTTTACCCCTTCTTGAAATGGAGGTTGCCAAGTTCCATTCAAAGTTGGACCAATACAAGTATGTTAATTGTCATTTTCATACTCTAAAATAATTTCATTGTCTGTTTTGTTTGACAGTGTTGAGATATAGATGGTATCAGTAGACTACGAACATCGAATGTTACGAATATAAGCCAAACTGTATTATTCTGGGGAAAAAAATCAACTACGGATTGCATATTCAAACTTAATTTACGTGTGCATTAGTATAAAAACTATGCTCAGTGTTGCATATAACCCTTTAGTTACTCACCATTAGTACATAAAAACTATTCTTTGAGTTCAAAGTTTGGAGGGTAATTGAAAAATATATTGGAAAATCATCCCAACTTGATACAGTAAAATTAGTATCAAAATTATGTAGTGTGGATCCGACCGGATAGTAGTAACTTCATTGATGGAGTGGCTTTTGTTCCTTTGCAATTATCCAATGTTCTAAGCTTGCAGGGAATTGTAAATTAGATTTCAAAATCCTCCCAAGTTAATACAATAAAAGTAGTATAGATCAAATTCTATAATGTCGGCCCAACTAGATAGCAGCAATTTCATTGTTGAAGCGGATTTTATTTTTTCTTCAATGATTCAATGAATACTAAGTTGTTTTTTTCAAAAATGTGTTTTTATAGGTTGACAAGTACAGTATGCTTCATCTCTTCCCCACCTAACGAAAGGGATTATTTTCACTCCTATTTCAATGATGCTGTTTCAAACAATATCAGGTGTACTCTATTTTACAATGGTTGGGAGGCGAGACAGTGAACTAATCAACATGTTAGTGAAGTGGCGATCATTTCAAGTTTCTGTAGGCAAACTCCAACAATTGACTATCAACAATCATTGTCCACGTCACCACCGAATCGACATATCTTTTACATTGTTGTTTTCTATCTATACTGTGCTCTTTGATTTTCACGCATACCAAACATAGGTTTTTGCTATTAGAGTGATCAATGAATAAGTACATTGCACAACACACACCATCATGGTTAATCTATATTTTGAGAGTTAGCTTGATGTACATTTTTCTTAGTTATCTTTCCTTCACTTCTAAGTACTATTAGGCTTCGCCTTTCTTTAAGAGCTAATTTGAGAATTGTTAGAGTTTCTACATGCAGTTTCCTCTTATTTGTGGGGTAATGGATATAAATTGAATTTTTTATCTGTTCTTATATTTTTTTCACTATGACGGGTTGCTAAATGAATATTTGATTAGGCACACATAGATTTTTTAAGAATGAAATTGAAGTAAATTTGTAAATGAGCAGTGCTCTGAGTTCTGAGTATATTGGAACTTCTTACTGAAAATAAAGGACAGAGGAATTTATTTTGCAAATAATTCTAAGTATTATGTGTGTGACACGTGTGTTAGTTGTCATTTTATTATTTGGTTCATGAATAATGTACTTGATGAATTTAGAAAACTTTGTTCTTATTAGTTGTTGTAAAATAATGTATTTTTGTTTAATTTATTGAAAAAAATATATTAGAAGCATAAATTTGCCTTTGAAGATTATCTAAAAAAAAATCACTTTTCGCATACCAATAGAAAATTATAGTTCAATATAAATGTGTCAAAGATATCTTGCGTTGTGCCTTTAGGCACAGGCAATTACTAGTAATTTATATTGATTAGGGTTAATCTTAGGGGAGGAAAAACAATAAAACATAAATAATTTGTTGCCCACATCGTCTTCTTCATCAGCAACAAGAGGAAGACCACATTTTGAAATTTTATTTCTACCAGTACTTCGAAATTGGTCACATATGTGTATCAAATACTTCTCGAACATCGACACTCACCCAGTAAATACTTCTAGGATACGACTGGATACTTTAGAGATACGGCGTAAAATGCATTTGATTCACTTGAGGGTACCGATATACCTGAAATTGTTAGTCTTTTTCTTGATAAGCTGGATATGGAAGCCATGACATTCACTGATGAAGACAAAAGAGATACAATTGAATGTTAAAGTTGATATGAGTAAAAATTATCACTTCTTGGTTTAGACTTTTGACATATATTAAATGCTTTGTAATATTTTTTGTCGCTTTCTTCCTATTTGAATGATTTTTGAAAATTGACTTGTGTTGAATACTTGATAAAATGTTATTAGTCATTCAACTATTCTTCGATTTCTTTTTATTCCTTTTTATGCATAGTACATAATTGATAATTATAAAAAAATTAATTTTTATAACCGTATTCATGACGTACCCGTATCTTATTTTTTCAAGTTTTGCTGCATCGTTGTATCCGTACTTCCTATTATTTATTTCTCATCTTATGAACTCGTGTTTAAGCAGCAGCATGCATGCGTATAAATTCATGTTATATACAGGGTGTTCCTCCCAAATGTAAACCATGATACACGTTCCTTGCGAATTTAGCTTGGCCTTCTCAGTGATAGCTCAGTTTTTCCTGCTCCCCATGAATCATCCCAACAAAAAAAAAAAAAAAAAAACACCAAAGAAAGAAAGAAAAACAAAGACAAACGAAGAGTAATTAACAGTAATCAGATACCAGCCCTCCTCAAGTAAACTAATACGCCAAGTCCAGCAACTAGTGCAGCCCCTGCAGCAGCAACACCACTGTATGCGGAAGCCCACGCTTCTGATTCAGCATATTCATAATCCAGACCTCCAGACCTTGAACCTCTCTTTCGACCCCCACGTGTTCCAGAATAATCTAGATGCAACTTTAAACCCTATTTAAGGTAAACCAAAACATGTTAAACTTCAAACTTAGTAAGAGGGTACTGTTATTTTGAGATGAAGACCAAAAGGGCTATTCTTCTTACCTTCCAACCGGCTAAAGTTGCATGGTCCACAGCTGCAGCAAGATCGTTGTCTGATGCGAGTACAACCTTGTCCTGATCTTCATCTTCGTACTGTACGTTTTGTCCACGAGCTTAAAAAGTTGGTCTAAGGAAATTTGAGTATCCAGATATGTTATGAGTTTATGACACATACTAAAATCTGAGGCAAGTTGCTGCGGTCAATTTCGTCTCCCACCCTCTGAAGGATGGCAGTAATGATATCTGTCAAACTCCGTGTATCTGAACTCAGAGCCAAAAGTTTTGAATCATTAGCTCGTAAAATGTGAATAATGCTGAAAGTTTACTTAACAGAAATGGCACGCCCAGAAGATATCATCAGTGAAAATCGTGATATGGTTGGATATCTAATGAGTTTTATCAATAATTTCTCATGAAAAACATGAATTCAGACCTCAGACCATCCAAAAGGTTCAAAGTCTCGGTCGAGTCATTAGTAGAAAAAGTATGAACCTATACATTCGGCCCTTTCAGTAGGAAACTAAGCAGAAAAAAGAGGCATACCGCAATTGAATCTATGCATTCGGCCCTTCTTATCTTGAATTTTGAAAGCAAAGGTATTAGGCAAGCTCGAAGGAGGACATAAATTAGACCTTGTTGTCTCAGCACTTTCAGACGCCATTTTCAAGTAACTATCACTGAAATATGACCAGTAATGTTGATTAACAGAACACACCAAACACATAATATACGATCACATTAAGAGCGAAAGATCTTTAACCTCTGTATGTCTTCTTCATCATCCACTTGAGATAATTCCATGGCAGAATCCCAAAACTTTTGCATCATATTGCTTGCAGCCTCGTTGCAAACCCCAGAAGTGCTTCCCACCTAGTGCATGCACAGAACAATGAGACCAAATTATTCACCACAAATTTTTAAGAAATACAAAACTATGAGGAGAGAAAATAGTTGAGAAAATTACTTAACACTAAAGTCCGCACAAAATCACCTTACAGGATAAGCTATTATACTTAGCAAATTATATCTGTAACATAATAAATTTCAGTAAATGAGAAAATTTGAAGTGGTAAGAGTATCTTTGATTTGACATAAACCAAGAGTCGCATTAAGGTTCCATAGGACCGCCTCTATGCAAAAGGTGCTAGTCGGCCATAAAGATAGTAAGCATAAACCATCATACTAACAAACTATATTTTCTTCTTGGGGGTGGGGGTAGGGTGCGTTCTTGTGACTAGCTTTCCCATCTTCTCTGCGAAATATGAATCTCGTTGACAATTAGTAATCTCAAAGGAGACATAAAAACAGAAGTCCTAAACCACAACTGTTGATGGTGAATGCATCAATCTCATTATCAGATTAAGAAAACATAACAAGTGGAAGATTTCCAATATAATAAAAGCAAACAATTTATCAGACTTTGAACAGATAAAAAAAACGATAAAACCTTCAAATTTAGTTTCCCTTGTTTTCCACGGACATCTCTACTGTTAAAGGGTGTTGGTTCTCTCAGGGTTTCAAAATGACTTGAAAGGAAAGGCTAGTTTTGCTGGGAATCGGGAAATCGTATACACACATTATGGAACAATACTAGAGAGAAAATTTCACTTTATATCATCAAATATACAAAGTTACAAAAAACTCTCGGAGGAGGAGGATCAAACCCGAAACCTCGCACTCGACTCACTCACACTCTCACTGGTTCCTAATCTCTCCTCTTTGCCTTGCCACTCACCACTGGCCACGTCCTTTCACAAACCACTCACTGCATACAATTTATAGGCATAATGGAGAGGAAAAAACAAATGCATGAAATCTTCCAAATCATGCATGGGATTTCCAGATTTCACAAATCTTCCCCTAGGTCAACAATGGTTGTTGTGGTTTATCCATGGCAGCCCTAAATCCTTCATAAGATAGCTTTCACATAGGGAGATTTCAACACGTTTTACGAAGCCTTGGAGAGTCTTTTCGCGATGACTGAACATCTTAATAGGACTTCCGTTGATAAGTTGTTATTGATTCACAAGACAAGCAACTGAAAGCTACACCATTCTCAAATTCCTATTATGAAGCCTTCTTGAGCAATATCTATAATCAATGTCAAATCCGACACGTAAATGGTTTGAATATTTGATAGTCCCGAAAGAGAAACTTGACTTACTGTGGCTACAGCAGCATGAGTGATATGAAGTACATCAACGACAGCAACCACTACTCCATCTGTATTGAACCATCCACATTTATCATGAACTACAAGGAAAAAGTCCTACGAACATCTATACAACCTTTTATTCATATTTCGACGATAAATTACCTCTATTAACAACAGGAAGGTGTAGAAACTTTCCATCGTGCATGGTATGCAGAGCATCAACAATGGGTGTGTCCACTGTCACACATTCTGGATTTGGGGTCATCACCTAGAATTAAATTGCAAAGCATAATCAGAAAGTTTACATTATTTTCCTATAACGTCATATGAAATGCATAAGCATAAGATGTGCCCGTACATTGACAGAGAACCTAGTAAAAGTTTTAATAACATGACTAAGAACCGATAAATCATACAACCAATGCACACATATTTTGACCAAAATTAGACAATCACCTTCTCCACTAGAGTAGACTCTGGAGGAAGATTTTGTACTATTAATCGCATCAAGATATCCTTTGACCTGACAGAAAAATAGAAAGAACATATCATACCACAATTTATATTGTCATAAAACATTTTTTAGTCTGTCTAACTGCCTTTAGGGACCCAAAAACAAACTTGCAATGCCAAGTCAACCAAGAAGAAACTCACGTTAAGATTCCGCGTGGTTTGTTTTCAACTGCCACTATAGCTGAGCCAATCTGATGCTCAAGCATCTTCTTTGCTACCAGTAATACTGTGTCAGTTGGTGAGACTGTTACAATCCTGACAACACCGGAATTGGTAAATGAAGTTGTAGAATGTTCATTAGTTAACGTTGGGCAAGTTTATCAGAAACAACCACATACATTCCATGATGAGAAAATGAAAGGCAAAAATAAAAAGGATATTACCTACTTTGAATTCACCGATAGGATTGTAGACAAAGAAGGCCTAAACATTCGGTCTCGAAGTGTTTCGATGAAAGTGTTAGGACCTGTTGCAGATTAAAAAAACGTGTTAGGACCAGAGAAACAAATAACTTCATAAAAATAGACACTTATTTGTCTGAAAAGACGAATTAAATAAGTATCATTCAACCGCAATATCTATCGTCTGCTAGATAAATTCTCCCTATGCACTTTTGACTAACCAGATATAGATGTCCCCCACTGTTTTTCAACACCTTCAACAGCTGCTGCAATGGCCTTTCCTTTTTCAGCTGCCCTTTCCATACGGGCAATAGCATCATACAAACACTTTGCTATATCAAGCAAGGCAATAACCTGTCCGTTCTCAACAACAGGCAAATGTCTGAAATGTCCTGCGTTGAGACATCCAGACAATATTCAGTTGACAATACTTATATAAGAACAATAGATATACAATATCCTGTGGTCTTTCTGATCAATACTAACCATGCACCATCTTTTGTAGGGCTTCCACAGCAAGAGTCTCGGAAAGTACAAAAATTGGATTCCTAGTCATAACCTTGGAAACAGGTGTCTCCTCAAGATTCATCTCGCAAGCAATAACTCTTGTTGCTATATCCTTTGACAAAAGCAAAAAAGAATCAAAGAACAAGCAAAAGTTAGAAAAGAGATTAGGAAAAAGGATAGTGTATTGCAGAAGTGATTAAGGCCAAACCTTGTCTGTTAGGATTCCACATAGCAATGAATTAGAGTCAGTTAGTAACAAAGCATCAACCTTACGAGCGGCCATCCTATGACAAGCTTCATAGATACTTGTCGTTTCAGGTACTGTCAGGGCCTTTGAAAGCCTCAGCCGTCTTACTGTACGTTCTCCAGTAAGTCCCCTGATCCAAATACAAGTGGAAGCCAATAAATTTCAACAAAATCATAATTTCATAGTTCGTCTCACTATGTGTCTTGGTTCCTATTGTGTGACAAAAGAACGAGTTGCATGAAGGAAAGCATTCACGCTAATGCTTTGGAAGATCAATTAGGTAACATTTATGACAAAGAAGTAAGATCACATAGACAATGTTATATATAACGAGTTTCTACCATTTAGTCTCCTTAATCATGCTTTCTATCAACAATAGTTTCAGCTCTTGAAATCCAGAAAAGGAAAAAAAGTGTTTGAAGTTACTTATTTAAATCAAGCCTACGTTTAGTCAAAAGAAAATTGTAAGCAGCACTATATATTACATGCACGTACATACATATGTTAGAACTCCAGAAGAAGAAAAAAACGAAAAGCTCATTTCAACGAATTACAAGCTCAATAGTATTGGCTGATAAGTGTTGTGAAGTACTTAGCCCAGTGGATCCTTCTCTAGGTTTTGACTTGTAAGTCATTGCTTTTGAACTGCATGACAAAAAGTCAGTAAGTATTGTCTGGCCGACTGGTCGTAGTCAACCAGAAGGCACTCCGATACTTAACTTAGTTCCTGAAGAAATAGTTCTAATAGTAAGCACTTGAGAATATCTTTACAGTGTACCTTGCTTAAAATCTTCTAGTAACCTTACATAGCGGACTACACTTGAGCTCCAAGTAAGCATGTGGTAGGCACATGCCTAATGACGTCGTATATAACTGTGACGTCATGCATCATGCACAAAGTGTCAAATCTGACTCCAAGTGGCCGAGCCTAACCACCCGTGTCAGATCGGTCGGGTCCAACCCTCACACTGATTGTGTACCCAATGATGGGCTAGTTACACAGTGTGCGGGTCTTCGGTCTAGCCCAATGTCAAAGCCAACCGGGCCTATTGGGAGGACCACGACATCCAGGACAAACAGATTGTGTGAACCTTCGAAAAAGGCGATGAGGGGTCCATCCAATTGGGGACGAGGTTGGTAGAAAGTACCTCAAGGATTTCCATATCAGACTCAAAGCTCAGTCATTCGAGCGTGTCGATGTGAATGGATCTTTGGCTCCAGATTTCAAACGCCGAGGGGAAGCACGCAAGAACGTCGGCATGGGCATTCTGCTCTCTGCCCACCTGCTGAAGTCGAAACGCCTTGAATTTTGTTATTAAGTGTTTGGCTTGATCAACGTGCTTGGTCATTCGATCATCTCGTGCTTTATAGTCGCTTGACAGTTGGTAGACGACGAGCTGTGAATCACTATTGTCCACAGGATCTTTGGCACCCATCACCTCGGTGATACGAAGTCCAGCGAGTAGCACCTCATACTCAGCCTTGTTGTTGGAGGTTTGAAAGTTGAGCTTTAGGGCGTGCTCGTGCTCGAGGAGGACTCCGCAAGAGGATACTAGTACTGCTCCAACTATGTGATTGATAGAAGCGTCATCCACGTGCAGTTTTCAAAGGTCGCCATGGAAGAGATGCCAAGCTTTGGCCAGTTCCTCTTGTTCGATGCTTGGATCGGGTTCGGTTGGGACCTTCTGTTTCGGTAAAAATTCTGTGATGTAGTGGTCAGAACTTGGGCTTTGATTATTGTGCATGCAGGGCTGATAGCGAATATCAAAATTTGCCAATTCAACGGCTGATTTGGAAATGTGATTAGACAGGTTGACTTTTCGGAATAGAGATCTCAATTGATATTCTTTCAGCAGGATGATTGGGTGGGTTTAGAAGTATTGGTTAGCTTACGAGATAAATAGCACGTCTCGGCGCTAATCATCGTCTTACTAGAATAGTAGATTAACAGATGCTCCCAGCCCTCCTATCACACGAGAATCGAGCTGACAGTGTGAAGAGACATAACTAGATAGAGGAAAAGGTCTTCTCATCCCCTCGACATGGTCAGTAGATGTGTCGAGCAAGGTACTCCTTCAATCCTTCGAGTGCTCAACTACACTTGTAATCCTACGAAAAGCTTTTTCTGCTACACTTCTTCAAAAGTTCAAAGAACAGACGGGATTTGTCAGAGGACCGGCTAATGAATCTGTTCCTGAGGTCGTCATGTCGGTTAATCATGGACTCCCATCAGAGTGTACGTGCCTTCCAAAATTTCTTATGGTGGTGACCTGGCTAGTGTCTACTTCAATTCTTGTTCGGGTGACGAGGAAGCTGAGGAATTTTACAGACCTGACGCTGAAAGCACTCACTTTTCGACATTAAACTTGAGCTTGTGGGTTTTTACTATATAGAACATTGCTTGGGGATTAGCTAGGTGGTGGTCTCGCATTTACTTTTGACGACCATGTCATCGATCTAGGCTTCTATAATATCACCGAGCTAATTTTTGAACATCTTTGTGACCCTCCTTTGATAGGCAGTCCTAACATTTTTTAGCCCCAAGGGCATGACTTTGTAGCACAACAGGCCCGTAGGGGGTGATAAATGCCGTCTTTTCACGGTTTGGCTTGTGCATTGTGACTTGGTAGTATCCTCAGTGAGCTTTGATGAAGCTTAAGCGAGCATGGCTGACTTTAGCATCGACCAACTAATTGATGCAGGGGTAGGGAAAGCAATCATTCGGGCAGCTATCGTTGAGATTCGTGTAGTGAACGCAGACTCGCCACTTTCATTATTCGTGTAGTACCATCCGGACTTAATCAATCAGAGAGCAGTCTGATATTTAAGTTAATTCTTGAAGGAGATAGTTCTAACTGAAAGCACTTGCGAACAATTTTTAGAATGTGCCTTGATTAGTCTTTAGTCACCTTATACAGTAGATTATATTTCAGCCCAAGTCAGTACGTGGTAGACACATACCTTATAATGTCAAAGATTACCGTCTTTACCTTTAACATCACACACACATATCGAATGTCAGATCCAACGTCATGTGGCCAAGCCGAACCAGCTAATGCCTACGTGGAGTGCAGCCGCAGCCGAGCTGTCAAGTTCAGGTCTTGTCCGGTTTGACCGCTGAATGGGCGCCCAATGACGGTCTGATTACACGATGTGCAGGCCTTTGGGCCTTTATTCCGGCCCAATGCCAAAGCAAGCTGGGCCTATGGAGAGGACCCACAGCATTTAGGACGTACAGATATCGTGTGAATCCAGTCCGGCCCATCTCGCAGCTAGGTTGGGCCCAATTAGAATTCTTGTCCAGTTTGTTGGTTTCAGCCTATCAACCTTAATACCTCATTCCAATGAATTAAGAGATCAAAACTAAACAAAAAATGTATTACTTGTTGAATCATAAAGAGAGAGAAACAAATGATTCCTTAACATTTATGAAGAATTCTATAACATGACAGAATTCTAATCCAATGAAAGGACTTATTTCATGAGATTAGTCGGAAAATACTCCCGTAAACACCCATAAAATGCATATACAACAACCATAAACAAATATGAATATACGTAGGGTATGGAAAACATACATGGAACGAGATAAAGATAAAGATTTTCGGGCAGAATCAAGGCTGCCGTTCTCAGAAATTTTCTTCTTCGCCTCAGACGATGAACTCGTCGACAACATACTTCTCTTCCAAGGACCCCCTTGACTCGTCGTCATCTCTTCACCTAAAAGAAACACAAATTTCCAATATGTTAAATCCTGATTCAAACTCTCCAATACAAAATCACAATGCGCACGATGCAAATCCTTAAAATTGAGCATAAAGTGTGAGATACTGTACCCGTTGAGCCTTGTAGAATTGGGGAAGTGATGGTAGGACGATCGGACTATTAGCGGCCGGGATTCCAATCGGGGAATTTGGTTTCCTGGGAATTGTTTCAATTCCCCGGGAAATGCAGCGACCGCCAACGCTTTTGTGTCGTAGGGAGCGAGAAAACAGAGGGAAACCATCAGAAATGATGGGGCCGTTGCAATTGAATTGTTCCGATATTATGGGAGAGCCAACCAATACAGCCCTGCCACGTCACCGGATTATCCAACTTCATCAAGTGAATGCTCCAATTTTACGAACAATGGCTTCTAATGTCTCTCGCTAGGCTCTAAAAAGATTTTAGGAGAATGCTAGAAACTACGGCCCCCCCCCCCCCCCAACACACACACACACACACACACACACTTGTTCTTATTTGTTTTTTTAAGAAGTATTAGTTTTTGTCTAAGAACTTTTCAAAAATTACTACGGACAAAAGATAAACCTAAACAGGGTTTTTTCGATTTATTTTTTCCATTTTAAAAACCAATAATTTGATAATATAAGTCGAAAAATAGATCTTGCTTGAACCATTTTTAAAACCATTTTTTCAGCTTATTTTTTCCATTTAGACTTATTTTTATCTTTAGTGAATTCTTTTAAACTTTTTGATAAACAGATCTTGCTTGAACCATTTCATTATTCCATATTCCAATTTTCGTTATCCCCCAACGTTCACTCTAAGTTTTTCTCAAAACCTATTTCACTATAATTTATAGAAATTCAAACAGTATAACGACTATAAATTGAACTAACCAGAATTTCAACAAAACTCTTATTATATTCAAAATCTTAACAGCAACTCATTTCCTTTCAGAACTTCCAACAACATGGCAAAATAGCATAACAACATAATTTAAATATAATATGGTTAGATTGGCAATCTTGCTCTCACAATATCCCACAGGTATTCGTGGGCATCACAACATAAATATAGTGTATGCTTGTACGAGCGTTAGCGAGTCTGGGGTATAATTAATTCCAACATTTGATCAAAGCTCGAGTCAAAAACCCTAGCCCGTTCTCAGACCGATAATCTGCTTTGACAATCGGTTTGACGTTTGTGGTGAGAGTTTTCGTGACTAACAATTTACAAAGATGAATTTATACAAGATTCAATTGTAAGACATGCAATTGAGGATTGTGGGTAGGATCCTACCTTGATTAGCAATTTTAGCAAAAAATGGCGAATGTACAGTGGAATGGTGCTCGGCACTGTTACGGGCCATTTAATTTAATTTTGTTATTTGTTATTATTTATTAAATAAGTACATGTTGTCATTAAGTCCTAGTCTAATGAGATATTTCCTTAATTTTTGTAATAGGCTTTAGTAGTGAAAGTAGTTGTAACTCCATTCCTATTTTCTTGTTTGTGAACGTTGTAACTTGGCTATTTAAATCTTGTTTTGTGGGAATAAAAGTATGAAATTATTCACCAAATAATTGAGTTTACTTTGATATCTAAAGCTCCTCAATTAGTTTGTTTCTTTTTGCTTATTTAATCCTTTCTAACACCATAGGTTCTAACAAGCATAACAAAGGCAAGCCCTTGTACATACCACAGTGGTATCAAAGCATTGGTATGGATCAAAGAGTGGAGAAGTTTGAGGCTGATGTTGGTTCGCTCATGACTGGCCAACAAGAAATTCTAGTGACAATCCATCAACTGTTAGAAAAACTTAATTCAAGCCCGGCACCGGTGACCACTATGGACCACGTCAAATGAGAGCACTCCAAAATATCACTTGGCGACCAAGGAGGACGATTGGGAAACACTAGTGGGGATCGTCAGGGTAGCTCTCAGCAATCATATATTCCAAGGTTCGTCAAATTTGATTTTCCTCGGTTCAATGTAAGTGAGAACACGACGAGTTGGGTTTGTCAAGTTGAACAATTCTTCCAATTTCATCACACTCCAGAAGAAGAACGAGTTGCACTGGCTTCTTTTTATCTTGAGGGAGACGCTCAACTATGGTTCCAATTAATCAAACAAGAAGCAAAAATGATGACTTGGCAAGAATTTCGTGATGGTATACATGCTAGGTATGGTCCTACTCAATTCCAAGATTTCTTTGGCGAACTAATCAAATTGCAACAGGTTGGATCAGTCAGTGATTATCAAACTCTATGTGGAAAGTTGTTACCTAAGGTGGGATGTTTTCCACCTAATCGCCAAGTGAGTTGTTTCATCAGCAGATTGAAGGACACGCTTAAGGCAGATGTTCTAGTTGGTCGACCAAAGACATTGGCGTGGGCAATTGGGCTAGCTCAGTTGTATAAAGCTTGAAATGTCTCACAACGATGCATCTCTCCTACCCCAGAGGTGGAGAAGAATTTTTCCATAAATGTGGAGCTCCTGTTGGGCAGTTCCACTCTTCCAGTTCGCCGATTAGCACCAAAAATACAAAAAAGAAAAACTAAAAGGTTGTGTTATAACTGTAATGAGAAGTTTGTTCCTGGCCATCGTTGCAAGAAATTATTTCTACTTGAATCTTGTTATGAAGAAAATGTTGAGAATGTTGTTATGGATGACAACAGAGCAATTTTAGAAGATTCTAAAGATTGACACCAACTATAGCAACATGAGAAAGTCTTAAAGCTATGCAAGAGCAATTTTCCAATTACAATCTTGAGGTCATGGCTGCTTTCTAAAGGGGAAGGAATGTTACGGACCATTTAATTTAATTTGTTATTTGTTATTATTTATTAGATAAGTACATGTTGTCATTAAGTCTAGTTTAGTGAGATATTTTCTTAATTTTAGTAGTAGGTTTTAGTAGTGGAAGTAGTTGTAATTGGCATGTTGTAATTGGATTATTCCTATTTCCTTGCTTGTGAATGTTGTAATTGGATTATTTAAGCCTTGTCTTGTGGGAATAAAATTATGAAATTACTCACTAAATAATTGAGTTTACTTTGAGGTCTCAGCCTCCTCAATCAATCTGTTTCTTTTTGCTTACTTAACCTTTTATAACACCATAGGTTCTAGCAAGCATAACAAAGGCAAGCCCTTATACATACCACAGTGGTATCAGAGAATTGGCATGGATCAAAGAGTGGAGAAGTTGGAGTCTGATGTCGGTTCGCTCATGACTGGTCAACAAGAAATTCTGGCAACGATCCTTCAGCTATTAGAAAAGCTTAATTCAAGCTCGGCACCGGTGACCACCATGGACCACGTTGAAGGAGAGCACTCCAAAATGCCACTACGCGACCAAGGAGGACGATTGGAAAACACTAGTAGGGCTCATCAGGGTAGCTCTTAGCAATCATATATTCCAAGGTTTGTTAAACTTGATTTCCCTCGGTTCAATAGAAGCGAGGACACGATGAGTTGGGTTTGTCGAGTTGAACAATTCTTTTAATTTAATCACACTTTAGAAGAAGAACGAGTTGCACTAGCTTCTTTTCATCTTGATGTAGACGTTCAACTATGGTTCCAATAATCAAACAAGAAGCAAAAACGGTGATTTGGCAAGATTTTTGTGATGGTATACATGCTACGTATGGTCCCACTCAATTCCAAGATTTCTTTGACGAACTAATTAAATTGCAACAGGTTGGCTGAGCCAATGATTATCAAACTCAATTCGAGAAGTTGTTATCTAAGGTGGGACATTTTCCACCTGATCGTCAAGTGAGTTGTTTCATCAACGGATTGAAGGACACGCTTAAGGCAGATGTTGTACCTGGTCAACCAACAACATTGGTGTCGGCAATTGGGCTAGCTCGGT
The DNA here is from genome assembly GCA_014822125.1 of Arbutus unedo. Classification (NCBI taxonomy): domain Eukaryota; kingdom Viridiplantae; phylum Streptophyta; class Magnoliopsida; order Ericales; family Ericaceae; genus Arbutus; species Arbutus unedo. The sequence continues at coordinate 18,005 of JABCMJ010005678.1, forward strand.
TGTATGAAGCCTAAAACGTCTCACAACGATGCATCCCTACTATCCTAGAAGTGGAGAAGAATTTTTTCATAAAAGGGGAGCTCATTTTGGGCAGTTCCACTCTTCCAGTTCGACGATTAGCACCAGCAGAAATTCAAGAAAGGAGAACTAAAAGGTTGTGTTATAATTGTAATGAGAAGTTTGTTTCTGGCCATCGTTGCAAGAAATTATTTCTAATTAAAGCTTGTTATGAAGAAGATGTTAAGAATGTTGTTATGGATGATGATGGAGCAATTTTGGAATATTCCAAGGATTGAAACCAACTATAGCAACATGGGAAAGTCTTAAAGCTATAAAGAAGCAATTTCCCAATTACAGCCTTGAGGTTAAGGCTGCTTTCTAAGGGGGAAAGAATGTTACGGGCCATTTAATTTAATTTTGTAATTTGTTATTATTCATTAGATAAGTACATATTATCATTAAGTCCTAATCTAATGAGATATTTCCTTCATTTTAGTTGTGGGTTTTAGTAGTGGAAGTAGTTGTAACTCTATTCCTATTTTCTTGCTTGTGAACGTTCTAACTTGGCTATTTAAGTCTTATTTTGTGGGAATAAATGTATAGAATTATTCACCAAGTAATTGAGTTTACTTTGAGGTCTCAGGCTCCTCAATCAGTCTGTTTCTTTTTGCTTACTTAACCTTTTCTAACACCATAGGTTCAAGCAAGCCCTTGTACGTACCACAAACTCTCTCTCGTCTCCCACTTACTCTCTCTATCTAAATTTTTCTCCAATCTCTAGTTTAGGCATGAATGGGAAGTGAGATTTGCAAATATATTTATAGGCAAGTATGGATAATGTAGCATTGATGAGAATTTAGAAAATCAAGAAGTTTTGGGTGAATAGGAGATAGAAATGAACCTCAAAAAAGTGGTGCCCAATATGCGAGGTTTCCTAATTCACTAGGGGCCTGTCTGATTGGAGGGATAGGATTATACGGGATTGTAGTGAAGGGATTATTAGTTCAGCGACTAAATAGTCCTGGGACTATTAGTAAAACAGCCTCTCTTATCATGTGTTTGTTTGCGCATGTAATTATATGATGAACAAGTGGTATTCAGTCAATCACATGTTTGTTTTGAAGACTTCTGGATAAGGATTAACGTCTGAATTGTCTATCTTACCCTATTATAATATTTTGGCCTAGCTAAGTGTAACTTCTTCCTCTATATGTTGTTTTATGTCTTTCACTCATTAATCCCAAAAAATAGGAAATGATAAAAATAAACAACAAATTATAACCCAATCCAACTCCAGTCTGTTCAATTTCTAACGTTTTTTTGTGCTTCTTCACAAAATATCCAAAAGAAAATACATTTGGTTTTTCAGTTTGCCGGTTTAGGCTTACACCCCTAGTTAGGATTTGGTCTGGTGTGGCTCCAAAATATATATATATAAAAAAATGTACCTGCTTCGGCAATTATCTAATGAGCTTCTCTCAACTAGAATTTGATCTGGTGTGGCCTCTCTTGCACAAAGCAAGAATGATAGGGATCTATTTTTTCTCCTTCCACAAAGTTATATATCATCCTTTTAGAAGATGTGGGATATTTAGGTAAATTTTTAATTAGTCGCCCCCCATCAAGATTTGAATTGTCCTCCCTTAAAAGGATATTTAATCCGGTTGAGATTAATAGTTCAGGGATAAAAATTTCAAAAAATTGGTTAAAATGACAAATCTGGGCTGATTTGGCTCATTAAGGACATGCGAATTTAATTTATGAGTCAAAGTTCATGGTTTGAGAAGTTTTTAACGCTGGAGATCATTTTACAGACGGATTTGCCCCTAAATGCGAAGAGATAATTTTATCTCATAACATTATTATTTCAAAAATTAACAAATAACAGTGATTTGGGTATCTGTTAAAAGCGACAGATGATGTTAACTGATAAACACTAACAAGTGACTTTATCTAATAAAATTATCGTTTCAAAACTAGAAAGTAAAGTTATTTTTTTAATAAGCAAGTCAGATAACATTATATGTTAGTTTAATATATTTATTAGTCTAATTAAAAAGACAGATATAGTGACCTAAAGATATAGTGATATATTTAAATTGACAGAAATATTGACTAATAAACACTAACAAATATAGATCTAGTAAAACAGATAAAGTTATTTATTAATGTATCTGTTAAAAATGATAGATAATATTGATTGATAAACACTAACAAATAACTTTATCTGATGAAATCATTATTTTTATATCTAACGAACAGATAATGTTATCGCGTGTTTACTAAAAGGGATATTTAACAAACAGATAACGTTATCGCATGTTTACTAGAAGGGATATCTAACGAACAGATAATGTTATCGCGTGTTTTATTAGAAAGGTATTTTTGAAACTTATGCGCTAAAAGGACTTCCGCCTGTAATTTAGTTTGAGATGGACTTAGTGCAATAAAACTCCATGCAGATGGATTTTTGACTAAATTTCTCTAAAAATTTACACATAACATGTGATTAAAAGGAGTGGAAAGATTATTAGTCCAATCACACCTCTAATCCCTGTAATCAAACAGGCCCTAGATGAACGTTCAAAGATTATGGTAAATAATAAGTTTCAAGGAAAATTATCTAGTGTTAGACCCCACACTCTCATGCTCTCAATGCTTTAGGCCGCACGTTTGGATGACCAATCTACTAAATGTAAATAACTAACTGAATGCAACCATTAAATAATAGAAAAAATTCATTAAATGATTAAAAATTATTTATAAATAGTTAAAAGGTCGGGTCGTTATAATTCGTCCACTTAAAAAAATTTCGTCCTCGAAATTCTACGGAACGATTTGAAATGCACAATTGGGTAGATAGCTCGCATCATGTCTTTTTACTCTCAGGTTGACTTCTCTAAGTTTTGATGACATCAACAAATCTTGACCAACTGGATGGTGTTGTGTCGCTGAGTCTCCTCTTGATCTTAGTGCTGCACTGGCTCTCTTCGTGTGATATGTCACCTTATTCGTGTCATCATGCAAGAAGCTGAGTCCTTCCTATTTTCTTTAAAATTGAAGCAACCTTTCTCTACTATCAAGTCCATATGAACAAACTATAGAGGTCCCCTAGTCACTAGGCAGCTAGACTTCTTGTGTTGGGCTTTTGTTTGTTTTTTTAATTGGCATGGCCCACACACATGGTTAACAAAAAAATTCAATTTGAAAGCACCTCTTATCACTTCTTTCATAGAAATTTCAAACAAGCCTTTAAAATTCACGTGTCCTTATTTTTGGTGTCATAACTCAGTGTCATCGAATTTTGTCAAGGGACAAATAAGATCATTGTTGATGCTATAGCAATTATCAAATGTGTGAGTCCGATACATGACACTCTTATCATTTTTGTCCAAAATATAATAATAATTTTCAAAAAGTAAACTTTATGATTGATATCGCATATTTGACTAATGATAAGAAGATTTGCTTTAAAACCATCAACAAATAGGGCATCCTCAAGATATGGTACACTGGGGGCTTGAATGGATTTTTTTCCCACAACCCCTAAAAGTATTTGACATCACAAAACATGACAAGTCATTTGTCATATTTTTAAAATTTTGTGAACACAGACTTGTCACTAGGGATGTGTAGAGAATAACCACACATGAGAATTTTCGCTTTTAATGTAGTAGTACAAGACACCTCAAATCAATTTCTCTAACCCAAATAATATTCCTCGTCTTGATTTTTTGACGTCTTTCTATTTAGGTAAGATTAGTTTTCTCGATTTAAGTGCAAAATTAAAATTCTAAGAATACCACCTACCATGTATATACCTGGGAGCCGTAGTGGAATAACCATAGAATCAAAAATAATTTGGTCGAATGTAACCTTTTACTCCACAGTAATGACAAACAACACTACAGTTCCTTGTAGGGAAACTTTGATTTTGTTTATTATTTCTTGGTTTCACAAGTTGTATTGGTTGTTTAATAACAGCAGATTTTACCTCTTATTCTTTACCTTTACCAATATTAACAGTTCTTACTGAAGTGTGGTGAAAACCAGGTTCTACTCGATTTTTCACTCTCCGTTGAGCATTGAATATGTTATTCAAAGATTTTGACCTTGTATTCAAAAGCTCAAAAGCAGTGTTAGCAATTTTTAAACCATTAGATAACTTGTTTTCTTAGTTCTCAAGAGATGCATTAAAATCAGAAACACTACAAATTTTATCAAGATAAATTGAAATTTTTTCTTTCAGTTCATCATATTTTTCAAAGATTTAAAAGAAACTTCCACTTCACTCACTTGGACTTGGGACTTACACAAATCCTGAGTAATTAAAACATTGTCTTTTTCACTGGTTTTTATTTTCATTATAAGTTTGACTAGATTTTGGAAATCTTCAAACTTTCCCATATAAATCTTATCATATGATTCTTTGATGGTCTTCAATTCTAACCTCTCATTTTCCTCTTCTTCTTTTTCTTCTTCTTCTTCACTTTCATAGAGATCTTCTACAAATTTAAAAGAAATACCATGCAAGGAGGCAACCAATGCTACCTCATCCCATTCATCACTGCTATTCTCATTCTCTTTAGAACTATCTGAATCACTGCCATCATCCCAAGTTTTAACATCTAGAACGTTTTGATTCTTTGGGAGCTTATTGCCACAATCTTGTGCAATATGTCCAAAATCTTGGCGGTCATAGCACCTAGATCCTGAAGGGTTATTTACCCCGTTAGTCTTTTCCCCCTTACATGAACTGATTTCTTTTCATTTTGAAGAACCAAATTTTGCTTTTTCCATTATTCTTTTCATTTATTTATTTTTTAAAATCAGAAGGTTTTTTTAATTATAAATTTTTTCTTTTTGAAAGACTTCTGAAATTTTCTGATGAAAAGGGTCATTGCTTATATATCATTCTCTTCATGATTACTATCTGAATTTGATTCATCAATTTTTGTACTTTTAAAAGCAATAAATTTTGTTGCATGTTTCGATCTTGATGGTTCAAACTCAAATTGTAAAAGTTTCGTCTCATACGTCTAAATTATCCCGACAACTTCTTCAACTGGCACGAAGAGTAGTTTTTTCTTTCCTAGAAGTATTGTGGTCTTTGTTCAAAATTGTTTAGGAAAGGACCGCAAAATCTTTTTGACAATTACAAAATCAAGAATATGTTCACCCAAATTAAAATTGGTATTGACAATGTAATTCAGTTTAGCGTACAATGAATTAAAAGTCTTTTTTTCTTGCATTGTGATGACTTCAAACTTAGTGATGATAAATTATAGTTTTGACTATTTAACAATATCAGAACCTTCATCAGTACCTTCACGAGTAGTTACCAGAATATTCCTTGAGTCTTTTGCAATTTCACAATTCGAGATTCTCCTATGTTCATTTGTATCCACACCAGGAAAAAAATAGAAGTTAGGGCACGATTGTTACAAGAATGCGGTCCTTTTCAGCAGAGGTCAACCCAAATGAAGGTTTAGGGATTTCTTGACCTTCTTCATTCATTGTGGGTGCAGAATACCCCATAAGAACAGAGGTTCAGATATCATCATCCATGTCTTTAAGAAAAGCATTCATTCTAGACTTTCAATAATCAAAATTTAATCTATCTAACAGTGGTGGTCTATAGGAAGAAGAGGTCGCACCCATTATAGTAAATCAAGGATCTAAAAATATTTTTCCAAAAATATTTGTTGCCCCCTCTTGTACCAATTGAAAAATTGCGAGCGATTGAGCACTGATTAATTTATCGTTATTCAATTTTAGTTTGATTAATTATTTGATTTAATCTACGTGAATATGCAATGTAAATAAATAAGGAATGCAAGAACACACAGATTTACATTGAAAGTTTCAGGGAGGAGTAAAAACCACAGGAGGAAAATAAGCACCATAACGCAAATACAGAACAATAGAGTTTCTCACAGTCCAACCTAGACTCCTCTATGTTAATTAAGAACCTTTTTATTTACTCCTCGTAAACTGCTCTGATAGATGCTATTTCAAGATTCGACTCTTCGAATCCTATGATTTGTTGCAGAAGTCCTCCTTAGATCATCCTCTAAGATTGTTTCTAAACTCCTTTAGAAAACTTCGTAAGATTAAGAAATATTTTGAACCTTGAGTGATGCTTAATTGAAAGAGAGTGATTCTTTAATTCATAAGCACTCTCAAGATACCACCCTCACTGATTATTCTAATGACGCACGAGTTTTCTATCTCTAGAACAGCTCTAGTTGAGGTGATTCTGATCGTGATCCTAGATGCTCAGCCTTTATTTATAGAATTTTTTGAATTTCTTGAGCTCACTCAAGCGACCCCCAAACTCGCTCCAGTATCAAAAATATGCTTGCATTATCTCAGAACAGGTCTTAAAAACAGTACAAAAAATTGGAGCCTGCTCGAGCAACCTTACTAAAATTATAGCACTCTAATTTTTTCTTTGATTTCGATTTTTATTCCTCCAAAACACTATTGGAGATCCAAAGGCATATTGAACTACAAATTTGACTCTCTAAACAAGTCTATCATCAACCAAACAAAATTGAAATTTACATATGTCAACCAACCACACTCCTAAGTGCTATGTCTAGTTACTAAGGATGAGTTTTGATCCTATCTTTAGGGTATTGTAAATTGTGGAAAATGGATGATGGAAGAGATATCCATTCCTCAAACCTCAACCCACTCAAAAAAAAAAAAAAAAGCTATTTGTTCCCCACCCCCATGGATTCTTTTCTTCAGATAAAAGAAACAGACCTTAATTTGCTCTCTACAAGTGGTTTTGGAATACATTGCAAAAGTGAAAGAAAAAAAACTACATAAATCATGTGCAGCCACAAGGCCAATGATGTATAAAGGAATAGATGCCCTCTGCTTTGAAATGCTGCACCAGACTACATGTATATATATGTGCATCTTTTGTTTGGGTAAAAACCCACGAATCCTCTCTGATAAACATCTTTTCCATTTGGTTTGTAACAATGTTGGATTGGGGACCAATACTAATTGGGTTGATGCTGTTCATACTATTGTCACCAGGGCTCCTCTGTCAGATACCAGGGAACACGCGCCACGTGGAATTCGGCAGCTTCCATACCAATGGGAAAGCTGTGCTAGTCCACACTCTGCTTTTCTTTGTTGTCTTCACCATTCTCATTCTGGGTTTGGGTATCCATATATATGGTGGGTAATATAGGTTTTTTTTTTTTTTTTTTTGCAGTTGAAAATTAATCATATCATCTTTCTAGTGGCATAGACTTGGGTGTGTTTACATTGTTTCTTGAATTTCATAAGCAGTGTGATTTGTATTTGGATCCAATCCAAACAGTACATTTGTTGTTTTATTTGTTGATGTTGTTTTTTGTTTTATGAGGTTTGTGAGTTGCGATTTTGAGTCCTAAATGGTCTTTGCAAATGTTCAGTTTGAATGTTCGTTATCAAGCGGTACGTTTTGTGTGCCGGAGCTAGATTGGGACACGTGTATAGGTGTACCATTTAGGTAAAGATATTGGTTGTTCAGGCCTGTTCTGGATGTATCGACAATATACCAGATCTCGGCTGAGGTTTTTTTTTTTTTTTTTCTGGGTGTTTTATGGGTGTTCTTGCTTACTGGGATGCCTATGCTTTTGTTATCCTATTCTCTGCATTTATCATTGAGGCTCCAATTAGTTTTTATACCCATCTTATGCTTTGTACAATTCAATCTCATGTCATGCCATGTGAAATCGTTTAGTTCATTGTTTATTATGAGAACAAAGCAGAGCTTGTTGCCTTCTGATTTTGGATCTTTTTGTATTATTCAAACTTATGTTTCAAAAATCGAAATTCTAAGGTAATGAACGAAACTCTATATTAGAAAATCTAATTTTTTTTAAAAATTTTATTTGAAAATTTTATATTATTTTTTAATAAATTCGAAACAGTACACGAGTATATATTCGTACGTATTGTACCAATAATAAAATCGATACACTTGCTGAATACGAGGTTGACAACTTTGTTGATGTATCAAGCATTTGAGAAAGAGGGCCTCTCTTCCTTCCAAGTATTGTGTTAGTCCTTTCTTTATATGTTAGTTTAATTTAAACAAAAAGTGATGCGGATTATGGAAGAAAAACTATATTACTTAAAGGCTCAGTTTCGTCAATTAACAATTAGCTCTAACAGTATTTAGCTTCATTTAACTTCCACATGTTTTTCCAAAGGAGATTCAGTCAAAAGTCTAAAAAAATGACTTTTAACGTAATTAGTTCATCTAAAACTAAATTATAACCGAAAATTCTTTTGACACACAGTTCTAAAAATATCCTTACATATAGATCAATACATAATATTACGGATAACATTATCTGATAATATTATTTATGGTCTTTACATATAACACTATCGGATAATGTTATCGAATTATACCCTTACATATATACCAACACATAATATTATCAGATAATATTACTTATGGTCTTTGCCGATAACATTGTCCAATAATGTTATTAGATAACATTGCATTATCTAATAATGTTATCAGATAACACTGTTTGATAATATAAAGAACAAAACACATATAATATTGTCAAATAATAGTATCTGATAATGTTATCTATTATATTATGAGATCATATTATCTAATAATGTAACAGAGAAAAAAAACATAAAAAAAGAACTTGCAATTTGAAGGATGTGAGTCAATGAAGAAGATGAAGATGGAGATCGTCAGAAAGAAAGCGAGAGATAAAAAACAAAAAAAATGAAGATAAATCAATAAGGATAATTTCATCCATTAAAATATGTGTTAATTATTGAGAAAGATAGTATATAATAGTTGAGTTTATTATTAAATAATATTTTTGAAACTGGAAGAGGAAATCCATCGAACACTTTGAAGCATCCGTTTATCACTCAAAAAACGTTTGGTCATATATATATCAATTAAATGTAATTCATAAAATTGTAATTTCCTTAACCGTTTGGAATAAGAACCGTGAACATATATTTTTATTTAAATAAACTTATAGTTTTTTTATTAAATTTTTATAAATTATTAGTTTATCTCGTAAACAAATTTCAGAAAGTAAAAAAATAATATAAACTGAAATTAAAAAAATAAAAAAGACAAAAGTAATTCAAAAAAATTTTTTGTTTTAAATTTTTTTTATTTTTAATAAACTTTTTTAAAGTTTTAGTTATAATTTTTTACTTTTTAAACACTTTTTCTCAAGATGAACTAATAATTAACGTAAAACTAACAAATAAGATTTTTTTGAATAAATAAAATAATGCAAATATTAATGTACGTCACGTTTTTTGAACAAATTTAGATACAACTATATCAGAAATAATTCGTACAGTATATATTATTTTAAAAAATTCACCGTCACTCGACTACAAAGGTGTTACTAAACTTGTTCCTTTGAAATTAGGGTAAAATGCATTTACCTCCCCTGAGATTTTGACAAATACAGATACTTCTTTTGAGGTTTCAGAAAATGTAATCACCTCCCTTATTTTTTAAACTATTATGCTATTATCTAGTTTTCTATTAACACCGTTAGTTTTTATTAATAAAAGACTAAAATGCCCCTCTCGAGTCTTTTTATTTTTTAATATATTCAATATATTTATGTGTGGATTGAAATATATATTTTATAATTATATATACTATATAGTGTAAATAATTTTTAAAATTAAAATTTTATATATTTAAATAAAATTAGACTTAAGTTATGTTTTTGTCAAATTTGTGCAGATAAATATATATTTAATATATTAATAATTATTTTTTTCTCAAAAGATATTTTAATTAATCACTTAATGTATATTTTTAAGTTTGCATTATTTATATATATTTTACCTAATAAAATCACATATACAATTTTAATTTATCTTATAAAAAAAGGTTATGATTTTTAACTTAATTTGTTAGTTTTTAATGTTTTAATTTATTTTCTTCTATTCAACTTTAAATATTAAAATTAAAAACTAAACTTGAGTTATATTAATCAATCTTTAAAATTACTTACGCATCTTACGTTATATTTTAGTAATTATTATTTAATTTTATAAATATAATATATTTACTTAATGAATCTCAGTATTTTTTCGTATGTATTTATTTAATATAAAATACATATACATCATAACTTATGATACCAAGAAAAAATATTTTTATGAGTAAGAAGATTTGAGCAGCTTGTCAAATATGAATTCTTTTTTTTCAGTTATGAATGTGTCATATAGTACCAAAAGCTTCTTTAGGGTTAGAAACAAAATATGTCATTGTAGAGCAAATGACATTCTTAAAGTCACAAATAATGACAAAAACAAACGAAACCATAAAAAGATAATGCGAAAATGACATACAATTTTTTTTTTAATAAAGACAAAAACAAATCTAGTTAAGTTAGGTCAAATAACAATGTATGTATACTTCCCGTTAGCAAAATACATGTAGAAACTAAAAAACCAAAAAAACAAACATGTAAGTCATAGAGTTAAAAAAATGACCAACACAATTTTTTTAACAGAGATACATAAAAAAATAAATTATATTGATAAATAAGTAAACAATTAATAAAAAAATTAATTAAAATAAAAAGAATTGCAAACCTTTAATTTTTAGTGAGGTGAGAAGATACATAAAGGATGTTGTGCATTAGGGAGAATTTGTTTTATTCTTTTAGCCATAACCAATGGTGTTTTAGGCATTTTAGAAAAGTATGTTGATGACCTCGTAAAAAACTAACCGATTTCTAACAAAAATTCACGGCAGAGAAAAATTGTAATAGTTTCAAAAGTAGAGAAAGTGAGTGTATTTTCTGAAATTTCAGGGGAGGTTCCTAAAATTGTCAGAAACCTCAGGGGAAGTCAGTGCATTTTACCCTTGAAATTAATAAATATTCGTACAGTAAAACCGACCCTTCCCTATCCAAGAAGACCTCAGCTGTCCAAAACAAATGCTTTACCATACCGAAGAGCGCGCTTTCTCTCTCTCTCTCTCTCTCTGCGACCTTCCCCACTTAAAACCTCTCGATTTCGGGTTCAGTTCTCTCTCTCTCTAGACGGAAATGGCAGATTGGGGACCGGTGTTGGTGGCGGTGATCCTGTTCGTGCTGATGACACCGGGGCTGCTGTTCCAGATCCCGGGTCGAAACAGGGTGGTTGAGTTCGGGAACATGCAGACAAGTGGAGCCTCCATTCTGGTTCACGCCGTCATCTACTTCGGCCTCATCACCATCTTCCTCATCGCCATTGGCGTCCACATCTACGCTAACTAGTTAATCGACACTCAGATTTCAACCCTTTTTTCTGTTTCCAAAGCTCCTTTCTGATGTATGGGTAGTTTTTTGGAATCTATGGGTGCAGCTGTACATTTGTTGCGGTGCTTTTTCCCTATCTTTGGTTTCCATTTTTCGTGTCATTTTTATATGTTTTAGGTTGAAATCTTTCATGGATTGACTGTTGATCGGTTACTCAATAAACATTTCGCATTTTGTCACCATTTTTCGGGGGATATATTTTAGTTTTTCATTTTTTATTTTTTATAAATTATTGTCGGAATGAGTTTTAAATTTAAAAAGAAATATTTGAAAAAAATGCAGAGAATGCATTTTGTAAAAGTAACACAATGAAAAATACGAATGAAAATATAAAAAAAATTTATAAAACTCCTTTTGAGTATTTACTTTTAAAATCTAAAATGCAGAATTTATTCTCTAAATGCGATTCCCAAATAACCAAAATCTAAAAATCCTCCAAATACAATCACACCATACTCTCAAACCCAGATCTATAATACATCGATACATACATCCACCAAATATTATTCTCAGTCGCTCGCTGTAAAGTCTTTATCTTTTATATAACACGTCATACAAATAAATATTAATGTAAAAATAAATATTTTTTTTTATCAAACTTAACTTGAGAAATTACAAAGTTGTTTTTAACTTGATAAATGACCCATTATGTTATCTTTTATGAACTCTAACCAAATAATAATTTGAGCAATATGACAGTATTTGAGAGCTAATTATTATTTGAATTATAAATTTTAGATTAATAATAATATATAAAGTGTTTAAATAATAATTTAAAATAAATTTTATGAAAAATAAATGCATAAATCTGTGAAGAATTGAAAAGGTTTAATTTTAAAATTATGAATTCTCAAGTTTATTTTTTATTTTTTTAAGAATACATTGTATAATTCATGGTTAAACACAAAATTAAAATCACATAATGCAAAATGTAAAAGAAAGTTTATGAACACAATCTTTTGTATATAAATCCAAACTATTCGATATACGTGAGATCTTCTAAAATAATATGCAGTCCCCGTGTATTGGACGGTCCAAGCACATTAGTATCCGAATCTGTGTATGTGTACGAAAAATGTATTTCCAAACTAAATGTAAAAATATGACTGCCAAACATTCTCTCGTTTGAAGACATATAATTACACATGAAGAAAATTTGAAGACATATAATTACACATGAAGAAAAGAGTATACGGTATGATTGTCTTCTCACCAAAACCACACACGGACCAAATGACATTATTACATAAGAATTTCATTGGAAAAAACTCTACTTAATAACTTAGTTACACCATCTTCAACAAATCTCTCAACGAAAAAGAAAAAAACCTTCAGGACATCGTAGCCTGTATTTGGATCAAGAATCTGTGAAAAGCAAAAAGAAAAAGAAAGAGAAAAGTTCAGGAATCAAAACAGTTTGATCCTTCAACTCTTTCCTTTCTTTTTCATTCCCTTACCCAAATCCTGAATCGAGATTGGACCTAAGGTTCTGGCACCGGTGGAGTGTATGACATCACAAGGTAACAACTGCTATAAAAATGCAGACAGCACCGTGCATCGCTTTGTTCTTGAGCTTCTCGGCTATACAAGCTTGAAGTACCCCGTCCAATTTCCCCACAACAAAATGTCCCGGCAAATGGAACCCCAGGAAAGTTGTCCAGAAACGGGGAGCTATCAACATTGGAGCGCCCAAAGAATGACCCGCCACGGCCACAGCAAGTGAAGATAATACCTCCAAAAACTTCCTTCTTATTACCGTTGCCATCCCTCGCGTCATGACAAACTACTCTTTTGTCCCCATCTTGCTTCAAGCGTCTAAGGTTTTCGGAGACATTGCCACAAGAAGATGCAGCAGCATTGGAGTCTGAATAGTAGAAACGGAAGGTATCACCAGTTTTAATGCCACTGCCAATAACGAATAGGTACTCTTGATCTCCTCTGCGGAAAATAAGACGATTTGATATCACGGTAATCAGGGAAGAAGTGAATGAACAACCAACCAAACAACTAGAGCATATCTATAAAACAGAGCAGCAGTACTCAATTTAAAACGAACAAAAAATATGGAAGGTCTCCTAGATGGGTTTGGGAGTTACAACAAGAATGAGGTGGTAGCGCATGATACATATTTCTGCTTTTATGAGCAAAATTACATTAAGTACTCACATTTAGAATGGTTTGGACGCATACATCATTGCCAACCTATTTACCACAAATAGACAACAATTCTCTTGGACTTCTGGAAAACTCTCCATTTTATGGAAGATGCAACAATTTTGTAATCAACTACATACCAAGATTCAATGCTTCAGAGAGTACAGACTGTAGACGAATTTGTACAAGGAATCAATGCCAACAATTAACATAGTTAGCAATATAGACCCTTCCTAGCCAAGGCTCAGTCCAGCGTAAATCGCAAACCCATCCAGCAATTCTTTGAATTAATCTTCATAACTCCCAACACAATCAGAAACAAAATGTGGAAAACCACCTTCAATTGCTTATCATAACGCGAAAAATCATCTGAACATTAGTGAGGTGTCTTTCTCTCACTTAGTTTATAAAATGTCCTAATTAGAAAACAGCTATGTTTGTTCTCCATCTACTAGACTAAGGAGCACTACCAAGACAGGCGATCGACCTGTCTGAAGCACAACTGGAAATATTCCATAAGACAATGATGCAGTATACATATGAGAAGGAAGCTAACTCACCTTGTTACTTCATGGAATTCCAAGGAAGTTAGCCATCCAACCTTCTCAAGCCCCACCGAGCATTTTCTTCTTTTCGTGACCCCAATATACAGACCATCGTACTCAATATTATCTTCCATCTGCCCACAAAAATCAACTCTTATTGACAAACAACTAGAGCAATATAAGATATTTCATGTATATAATAAAGAAACTAACAGCAATCATTTATTCAGAAGAGAGGATAGTATAATCTTGAATCATTGATGCTGAAAAGATTGCGAAACCCTGGTAGAAATGGTGACAGTCTTCCCACAAAATACAGAGTCTGAGGGAATTTACTCTGAATTGGTACATTTATCTAAGAGCAGAATCAGTATAAAACAAGTCTAAATGACATTTTGAATTGTGTTAGATCTGCAAAACACAACTAATGGATCCACCTCCAAGTGGTGTTCCGGAAAAGGAAAGCACTAAAGGTTTCGGTCCATAATTTAAGTGGAGACCTAGAATGATGACAAACGATTGCCAAATGAACTAACATGATCGCAAGAAAGAAACTGGATAAGTTAAAGAACTTTCTTCATGTACTCTGATGCTAAAACCATTCAAGATGTCAAAGAACCACATTAAAATATCATAGCGCATGGCATAAGGACACGTATGTACCAAAACTTTGTTGAAAACAAGATCACCAATCAAGTCTAGATTACTTCAATCACCTCTTAGGAAATGGAAGGAGGAAACAAAGGAAGAAAGGAAAAGAAAACATCGCCGTGCACAAAAATAACCAGCAGCAGCTTTGCCATCTCTTCATTGCAATTTTGCAAACGTAGAAAGGGTAATTCACCAAAAAACAGTAGAACTAAGAATTCATCTAAGCAAAAGAAAAACACCATACTTCATCATTGATGTCATCTAACATAGTTTGTCCATCAAGGATCTCATGCACGTCTTCTCTTCTCGCGGTTAGCCATGTAGAACAATCCTCACAATGTCTCCTCTCTTTGACAGCAGCTGCCTTGAATGTGGGACCTATTGGTGATAGACCAGGAGATAATGTAAAATGGAAATCAATTTCCCCAATACCTGCTTAGACAAAAAAACAAGAAGACTAAGTGATCAATCAGTGACTTTTGGATACAAAATGCAAGTAGAAGAGAGTAAGCTGAAGCAACAAACAAACATGTATTCTTAAGAACAAATTGACATCAAGAACGAAAATATCAATCAGGGTTTGTAACGAGGAATCAGTTCAAGCATAATTGTCAGCAACGCGAAGTTAGGAGCATGTAATCTACAA
Source organism: Arbutus unedo (assembly GCA_014822125.1). Taxonomy (NCBI): domain Eukaryota; kingdom Viridiplantae; phylum Streptophyta; class Magnoliopsida; order Ericales; family Ericaceae; genus Arbutus; species Arbutus unedo. Next base: position 33,328 of record JABCMJ010005678.1, read on the forward strand.
TGAGAAAACTCTTAACGACAAGAAAGTCCAAAGAAAATATAAATATCATTACAATGGTGGGGACAATTCAAAATAGTAGAGAGCATGTTGCTACTAAAATACAATGCAAAACTTGTAATAGGACAATTGCAACATCAAAGAGGAAACGTAAAATTATGCACTCCAGAAGAATAGTCCCCAAGATCACGCTTTAAAACTTCAGCCATTTGAAGCTAACACTGGCTGAAATAAAATATTTGGAGTTGCATACAGTATCTTCATAGAAAAAACGTTGGAAGTTCTCAAAACTGTCGTGAAAAAGCACCCAACAGAACTTGTTCAGTCATGCTCCCATCATTTTAGGCTTCTTTCCAATCAATGGGAACCTCATTCGTTCCTCTCTACCTGTTTTTTCATTAACGCAGGACTAGCTCAAGTGTGTTATAATCATATTACCTCTCCTTTGTTAAAAAATAAAATAAAACAATGTGATAGTTCTCCTTTCAGTTAAAACAAATAAAATAAGACAGAGTCTGATAGTTCTCTGTTGAGTTACACAAATAGGTTCTGACACCACTTGGGAAAAGCAATACCATGAGGCTTGTTCCCATCACGCGCAAACACAAGGGCAGCACCAAGAGAATTGCACCTTCGCCTCCTGGTTCCTCTGTGTAGGAAACGACAACTCTCATCACCAACAATGACAGTCTTCACAAACATGGCATAATCTGCAACACCCAGAAATAGATGAGTATATCCAACCATACTTGAAAGTCCTAACAATTGAAAGAGGGGACTTCAATTTGTGAACCTAGATAGCACATGAATACGTGTGTTTGATCATCTGAATGGTGAAACAATACTTACCCAGTTTATTAAGAACAGGTTTCATGTCAGTTGCAGGACCCTAGCACATCATTCATGTCACATGTCAGAATAGCACCAAAGAAAGAACCACATTCGGAAACCAAAAACAATGGGAATAGGGGATACAAAAAAGACGCAGCGGAACATTTACTTACTCCAAACATTATAATCCCAGCAGGGGATGTGCAACCCGAAACAGAAGCTGTATATTCCTGAATATCCATCACGAATTCATCCACTAGAACAACTCGAGGATCCTGATCTTAGCCAACAATCTCAATCAACTTCTTCATGCACTTAAATCATAAAACGAACTCAAAGAAATACACATATTCCCAGACTCCCAGCTCAAAAACATTAGAAAATAACCAAAACTTTGTTTAGCCTTAAAGGAAAAAAGTATCATATGATTCCCATGCCTTCATGGCGGGAAACAAACAAAAATCAACAAAGTAAATGCACGGTGAAAGATTTTTTCCAAAATTCCTCCAGCAAGGAGTCTTAGAACACATCCAATTCATACTACCAAACACAGCTTTTCCGGTTTTCATACTACCTCAATTGGCCGTGATAGTGGAATGGCATCAACTTTTAATCCTGGTACAAATCCAACAACCAGCAAGATTCCATGGGACCCAGTTAGGGATAAAGGTTCAAGTTGAGCCATAGGATTTTCTTCCATAGTCATGTACCAATCAATCTGCAGACAGTTATTCAATGATCACAATATATAAGAACTACTGCATTGTAATAAAGCAAATAGACAACGGTAGGTTGCAACATATACAATGGATACTAGACCTCTTTGAATTCATCAGTGATTGCATTTCTTCCAATAATTCCCCTTGATTCGTATGTAACAATAGGAGTTGTGGAGCCCAGTTTCTGTATAACCTGTGTTGTGAAGAAGGCAAACAAACCACGCCTAGTCATAGTACACATAAGACCATCTCCAACCCTTTACTCAAAATTAATCTGAGTAAAAGTTTCATTTCATATGCAGCACACCAGAAAAACACAAAAATAAATTCGAGCAAAAGCTTTATCGATGGGCTAATGGCACATAGGTAGCTTTAAAAGTGGAAATTGCCGAGTGAAGTTGAATCTCCTCCTCTCCTTGGCCTAGCCGTCTTTCTAAGAAATCCGAAAGTCACAAAAGGGCCTTAAAAAGTTTGAGTGAAAAGATAAGTCTTCCTTTAACTGTATGAAGTACTTTTGGGCACGGGATTTTCTTACCCTTTGCTCTTTGTTTCTCCGTTCGAAAGCATTTTTAGCCACCGGATCATGGCTTGAGATTCCCATCTCTCGAGCTTATCACATGAACCTCCCTGGGGGTGCATTGGAACTGAAGTACAAAGAAAAATATGTACAAATGATCTCAGGCCATAGGTTGGGTTAAAATGAAGGGATGTTTTGGCCGTTTATTACTCGAGTTTAAATTTGGATCGACATTTGAGATAGGAGTGGAAATGCGAATGAGAATGAGAATGTTAAAATAGATGTCTGGTAATACTTTGTGAGATAGAAACAGAAACGACAAGGTTTGCGGAATGGTAGGGGTAACACCTACAGAAGATAAGAGAAGAAAAATAGATTAAGTAGAGATCGATCGATGTAGTAGCTAAGAGGAGTGATATTGTTACATTTAGATGGTAGCGTTAAGGGGTGGGGTAGAGCAAAATTGAGTTTAGATGTAGTAGTCCAAAAGGATTTAGGTTTTTTGGATATTACGGAACGCGAAGCTCTCGACAGACCTCATGGGAGAAAACAAATTCATCTAGCCGACCCAATTGATCGGGAATTAAGGCTCAATTTGGTTTGGTTAGGTTAGATTAGTGGAAATGCTCTAACTACATATACCCGAACAAACACATTACTTTGACATGTAAACAGGGAGAGATACATTATACATACAAGTTGGTGAATCAGTCGCAGGTTGAATGTTGGGCTAATGCAAACAAGAGCAAAATCCGGTCGGAGGGGTTCTGAGAGCACCTTATTAACCGCCTCTGCCACTGCAATCTGTAATTAACAAGAACAAAATTCAAGATATATTGATGCCAAATCCCTCATCAGCAGTTCTAATGGGAAGTTGAACGTGCAACGCTCCATTTTTCATTCGTTTCCTTCCTTACAACTATATAGGGGGAAATAAGAGCATATCCAGGGTTAGGGTTCAACAAGTAGGGTCAATAGGACGCAGACATCGTTGGCCCAACGTTTTTCTGCGGAAGAGGCTAATTTATGCTGCTCCGACTGTGTCACAACGCTAATACAAGTAACTAACATAACTGCAATCGTGAACTACTATAAAATGGTGTAAAAAGTTTCTGAAAAAAAGGGCTTAAAAAATCAATTCCCTTAAATGCTTGACGTGCAGCTTTCTATTAACAATTTGCAGTCTTTGCCAGTTTACTCAGCCCACAAACAAAGTCAAACTGCGATTTATGGGCAACGAAGGCAGTTTGGTGAAAAGGGCATCCTAGCTTCCTTGTCCTAGTATGCCTTCCAGTTACTTCACAATTAACAGGGGCGTCTTTGGATAACCTCACGGTATTCATAAGCATAGATTTCCATTACTAAGAACAAAACTGAAAATACACCGATGGAAAAATCCCCCATCGGCAGTTGTAGCCGAAAACAGAATGTGTAATGTCCAATTTTTCACGGATTGAAAAACGGGGGGGTGGGGAGTCTAAATTTGGGGTTTCGGTAGCCTCAATTAATTGGTTGACCGTAGAGGTACCTCTGGATTGGGGTGGACAGAAAAGGCGGAGGAGAGCTTGGGGCGAGAGAGGACGCGTTTGCAGATGGAATTCCAGGAGCGGCTCACGCAGGCGGCGGATGCGAAGTTTAAGGCGGGAAGCCTCGACAGTATGTTCTTAAGAAGATCTTCGCCTATTAGATCGATCCAATTGGTGCCACCTCCACTATCTTTCTCCATCTTCGTCTGTTTGTCTCCCGTCACGGATCGTTCGGCCGGCTTCTTACGACGAAGCATCAAGCATGCGTGGAGGTGGTGGCGGCTGACCCTCCGTATGAGCAATTCGGGTACAAGATACTTTGAAGCTGAGTGTTCTACACGGGGTCTCTTCTCATTGCTTGGACGGAAAACGGACTGGAAAACAACTAAATTACACTTCTACCCTTGTAGTTTGGACGACAGATTACAGGAGGACCAAATCAAAGTGAAATATGAGTCCAAGTAGAATGATACGAGAAAAGGGCACTTTTTCGTATTTTTATTATGTTCGCATAATTTTTTTGATTAAAAAATTTACAAACTATAAAATTATGATTAAAAAATTCAATAAACCGAAAAAGTTCAAAATTGTCTTTTTGTTTTCTCTCTCTTAATTTTTGTCAGTATTTTTACTTTTTGCAATTGCTATAATTTAGACGAATAAATAATATAAAAAAATTGACTAAAATTTAACAAAAAAAATCAAAATAGCTACTGTTTTCATAAAAATTAGTTTTTCTAAATAAAAAAACACCTGTTAATTAGCCAAACAGAAATAATCAGTGTACCCACCCAAAAAAACAAATGAAGTACGACTGAAAAAGTCTAGAATTCCAAAAAAATAACTAAGAAATTCTTTTCAATTTTAAAATCAACAGTCATGATTTACTTATGTTTACGGTCTTGCAAATTTAAGGGAATTATGACTCTTGATTTTAAATTTGGAAAAAATTTGAAACTGTTGTAGTAATAATCCTCTTGGTAAATAGACCATAATGTTTTCCCATAAGCTACTGTCCAATTTTACTCCATAAATTTGGCAGTTGCAAGCGGAACACTTTTATAACTTGGAGGCTTATTCACTGCAGAGCAGATAACAGCAGCATAAAAATGAACAGAAAGAGCAAACTACATAGGACTCCCAGAAACATGAAGAGAATGTCACATACAAAAGGAACAAACCAAAAGCAAAACAAACTGTGAATTCTACAAAGGAATTTCCTTCCATTTCCACTACATCCAAAACAGCAACCCATATCAATCTGCAGCAAGGGGGAACAACCAGGAAACAATTTTTGCTACTCCCAGCAGAAGGGAAGTGTCTGTGATTCTTCATTCTCGGAGGATGAGTCACGCCCCATTTGAAACATACCCTGGCAATGAACACCAGTGTGACTTGAATCTGGAACCAGAAGCGAATTGAAACTCTCCAGATTGTTACTATGCAGTCTTGGGCCTAAGGGATGTGCCAGTGGGATTGAAGTGGGTGGCAACATGTGGCTCAAACTGATCTCGGACGGCAACGGTGATGACAGAAGAGAGAGAGCACAATTTGAGCTGAGGACTTGAGTTGAGAAACCGCTCTCTGATGGAGCGGCAATGGTTTTGTGAAACGGCTGGCGGGAGGAAGCTTCCGAAACTGTTTGGAGGAAATTGAATTGCTTTCCTTCTGCTTCGTAGATGTTAGAGGAGGATCCCGGATAGGGGTTCTGTTTGTCAAGCAGGTGCTGGTCATAAAGCTTAGGATCTTGCTTGGTCTTGACAACTTCAGGCCACATGGGGTTCGCCAAAGCAGTGTTTGGATATACTTCTGGACCTGAGAATGGAAACAATCCGGTACCTGAGAGGGGTGCAAAAAACTTATCATCGGAACTGAATTGATATTCAACAAGAAAAACCCGTCTTCATACTGTATAACCATCTAGCAACTGATGATCCTACTTACAGTACTATGTGGAGAATTTCACAGTTAAGGAGATCAAAGAGAAGTGTTTTACTGAACTTATGAATGCAATGTAATCGGTCATCACACATTGACCCTCGATAAGAATAGCAATATGTAGCGCCAGAAAAATCTTTCTTCTAGAGCAGTACGGTCATATTTTCACTTCAGAATCTCATATATCAGGTGAAACACCTACATCACCAATGGCTTTGAGCAGGGAAAAAGAAAAATGAAAAACAGAAGATTTGCCTGTGCTCGTGTGTCAACAACAAGATGCCGAAACCGTAGAAAAAATTTAGCATAACAATCATCATCAACTAGGGCAAGTGAATGAAACATTTGATAACCTACAACATTGAATTAAGTTGCATAGGAACTACAAATTCCAAAAAGTCGGTTCTTTCATTAGTGTCCATATTTGCATGTGCTCGTGTGTCAGCAACAAAGATTGAATGTATGTGTTCATTCATAACTTCGTATCATTATCAGGCCATGTAACAATCAATAAAATCGGTCCAAAAACTAATGGAATAGTAAATTCTATAAAAACCCTGCTGTTTGTCTGAATGATGATCAGAACCTTGGTAATTAGAAAAAAAACTCCCTGTACGTGACAGCGGTTCTGGCTGAGGCTTTCTTCTCCTACGGTTGTGTCCATCAAGACGCTTCCTACAACTTCTCTTGCCTTCATCAAATTCTTCTAGTGAATGGAACCTGCATCAAAGATGGTTGAAGAGTTGAGAAATTTCAGGCTATACGTAACTAGAAATGACAGAACAAATAGGCGAAAAATGTCAAAACTGGCCAAAATATTATGACATGAAAGCAAACGCATCCTCAAAACTTTCATTGAGACTATTACTCTTCACCCATGCACTGTGTAAAGAATGCCAACTAGCAGCCGAAGGTAGAAAAGTTCACAAACATAGGCTTTCACAAATCTAGATTAAAGTGGTACACGGGAAAAATGAATGCTTGCTATAGTGGTAATATAGATCAGGTACTTCTGCAATGACAGATCCTTAGAGTGGGCACTGACCTATAATTTGGTTACCCTGGGTACCAAGGAACCCAAGATTATGCCTATGGGTGAGGCTGAATGAGAAGAAAAAGGATACTAGGACCGAAGCCAGCAAAAAGTAACTCTCAATGAGGTATTTGCTAGTCATGGAAAAGATCGCGAGATTGAATTCATTAGCTTTCCGTTCCCTATTCCTTGTAGACTCTAACCCTCTTCAGGAAAATTAGCACTAATGAGTTATGAGCCTTCTTTCCACAGCCTACTCGAAGGCTTAGTTTGGATCACGGGTGTGTGGAGGGAAAGACAACACTGATGGAAGAGATAAGGAACAATGAAGCAAAGCTGGCGTATTTTTCGGGAACCCATTTCCTTTGCCGTTGTTATATTCTTCCACAGATGCATGGTTCTAACATTGCCTAATTGTTCCCACTGATCTATGTTTTATTGACCTAAGCTTTTTGTTTTCTTATTTTGGGTAACTACTTTATCCAACCTAAATTGACACTATGCAAAACACTAAGTAGAAGAAAAACGATGGTTCGTCCCCTGGCTGCTAATTACATCAGCTAAACCAATTCAAATGTTGTAAGCTATCAACCTAAGAAACAAATGACGAAAACATAACACCAAATGGAAAAAACCATAAGAGTTCAAATCACAAACTGAACCTTCACGCAAATAATAAAGCTTGCATCCCATGCCATGTTTCAATCGGAAATGCAACAAAACCTAATAAACTTCAAATAGCAGATAAGAACACATCCTTGCACACAAGAAAGACAAATACGAAAAATCTCAAATATACCTGCTGCACTGCTGGCAGAACCGTTGCTTGTGGCCAACAATTTCAACCTCTGGAGTCTTAGAGTGCCTCTCACAGACCTTATGGCGCCTATGGTAATCCCTGCAGTTACTAAGATCCGCTTGACAGCCATCAACAAGGCAAGATACTGCCTGAATTCCATTATTAACGGCTCGAGCCCTTTTCGATGAGGCCGACGCCATTTTCGGGACACTTGGCACCTGTACAATGTCCTCAGACTCATTGCCAGCCCTATTAACCACATGACCAAGCTTCAAATCAACCGAAAAATCCCCTTCATTCACATGACCTCCAAAACTGCTTGACCCAACTGGACCAGTATTGGAGTTGGGTTCTTGCTCCTCAAATTTAGTAAAACCCCATGAAGGTGTCTTTAAATTCCAATCCATAATTATTTCCAGTACTTCGTTTTCGTATGCTTGGATTTCTCCCTCCTCCACTTCACTCCACACCTAATTAGTAACCCCAGCAATTAATCCTTCACTCTTCACTTCCACGGGGCATCTGAACCTCACCTGAGAACAAACTACACAAATGCATCGAAACAAACAACATTAATCACTCAAGATTCCCTAAAATTTGTGGAGATGGGCCTAAAAATTGAAATCCAGCCAATTAATTAACAACCCAGTTTAAGGGGGTTTGTATTTGGTAGCTTAAAACAGTCAATTTCCCAGTAGGACCATAAAACACTACTCATATACATTGATGCCCTCTAGAAAACCTAGAAATCCAAATGGGTACATGGGAAACACAATACTTCAACCCACTAAAAGGAAAGCATCAAACGAAAATTCAAGAAACTCACCGTATTTGGAAACATAAGTACAGAAGCAGCTAAATTAGAGTGGCAACCCCAAGAAGATTGGAAGCAAATGTAAAAGACGGGTACTTTGAGGTTATAGGGAAGTGCATAATAATATGTAGAGTGAGAAAAGGAGAGTACTTGCAGACAAGTGAAGAGGAAGAAGACTGACTGAGCTTTCCAGCCATTCATTCCCTGACAGGGATTCCTGTAGAACTTAATAAAGAGGGTATTTAGAGGGAAAAGAAAACATAAATAAAAGGCTGACGGGGTCGGGTATAGCCGGTCCGATGTGATCAATTTGATGAAAAAATTGAGACCAAATTGGTGTGTTGGGTTTACAAATTTAGAACTCGAAATTGAACCGTACAAATTTGGTTTGGTTTAATTTTGATTTGCTCAATTTCAATTCGATTTTTAATTTATCGGTTTAGTAGATCACGATTATATCAGGACCAATGTAATAAAAAATTAAATTTTTTAGTATACAAATATATTAATGGACGAATCAATTGACCAAGCTCAATATAAAAAAATATTAATTTATATACAAATATTTACAATCTAAAAATATTTATCAAGTAGAAATTAATCATCAATATATATAAAAAATTATTTATATATATCTATAATTTTTTTTTTTTTTGAAAGTGTTACAATCTAATCTAGTTCAGTCCGTTGTTATAGATCATAAAATCGGACCAAATTGAACCAAATCGGCTAGTTGAAATATCAGATCAAATTATCAATTCGGTGTGATATCATTGTTTGGTTTGGTTTTTTTATTTTCGCTTATATATATTAAAAGTGTTACAATTCAATTCGATTTAGTTCGTTGTTTAAGATTATAAAATTGAATTAAATCAAACCAAACTGGCTAATTAAAAAATCATATGAAACTATCAATTGGATGTAATTTTTTTATTTGGTTCAATTTTTCGATTTTCGCTTACAAAGAACGTAGGATGAGGAGTCTTGGAGTGTTTGTTAGTGCCGAACTTAGTACTATAAAAAAACTTAATTTTAAAATATTTAAAGTAAATGTATTGAAAAGTGAAGCTTTTAAATAATTAACTTTTTCGGTAAGAATTTTATGGTTTGAAATTTAATAATTTATTCCCTCATATATTTAAGTTTAAAATCTTCCGGATTTAATTAGAAACGTTTTGGAGTCATGGTTTTACATTTTACATTCTATAATTTTTTATTTTTAGTGCTTGATTACAAATTGTATATATTCTTAATATTGAACAGGAGAATACATAATTCTAACATCATTTCTGAAAGAGCTTTTTAATTTCTTTATAGAAATTTACACAATAACATTCTACAAAATATATTTTATGCATTATAATTCAAATATTTTTATTATAATTTAAAATTCTTAAAATTTATAATCTAAAATAAAAAATAAAGTCCGGTCCCAAATACCGTTTAATTCTTATAAAATTAGCTCATACAAGGCTTAGGCTTTAATTAGGCTTTTCCAGTAAACAGTGAAATTAATATCTAAATAATTAATTGAGATACACTTAATCTACTTCAGACACAATAAATTATGAAAAAAATATAATAAAGTAAAATATTTAATTTTTGAGTTTTCTAGTTGTATCATACGAGCAAACAACATGAAATATGCCAAAACAAGTAGGTTCATCTTTCGAGGAAACAGGGTTATGATATGAGATAACTATTAATCCACTATTGCAATTAGAAGACACCATTATGGATTTTAAATAAAGGGTAAAAGGCATATATTGGACAATATATTGGACAACAAAAGGTCTAAGAACTTATATTTCTGTGTATAGATTCAGATATAGATATATTTTAAATTATTAAATACATGTAAAGTTTACATTATTTCAAAAGCTCCAAGCGCATTTAATCTTTCCGGACATATATGTCTGAATCTGTGCATGGAAATCATGTTGTGCATTGCGCACAACAACGTGTGTTGCGCACCAAAAATTTATCGTTTTGGGACGCAAAAAAACTAGCCAAAAATTGTTCAAAATTTTGACTAATTTTTTGCGTATCAAAACGACGCCGTTTTAACGTGCAGTACATAACAAACTCCCTGGTTTATGAAATTTATATTCTTAGACCTACTCAGTGGACAATGTATCAAAGTGGGGAGGACTATTGATAATTATGAAAGGGAACAACAAAAGATGCAAACTTACAAATGTATATATTTTTCTATATGGGAATTGGTTTTAACACATCTTTTTTCATCTAAACACACTTTTTTTCTTTTATTTATTCTTGTAAAATTATAAAATGATCAATTTATGTAAGAAAAAGGAATCAATAGTTAATATTTGATGAATAATTTGATAATACATGAATAAAATAAAATAAGAAAGTGCATTTGAATAAAAGAAAGAAATTGTAAAATCTCTCTAAATTGGGGAGTTGTTTGAAAGTTAAGAGTCGAAAAAGAAAGGATGGTAGGGTCAGGCCCAAGAAAAAGCACACAAATGATGCTTAAGGCAAAGCATCTGCCATTGTGTTTCACATTTTCATGCCATGTTTTACATTTAGGTATCTTTTACTTTGGAATTTTCATGCTTTGTTACATTTAGGTATCTTGAACTTTGTAATTCTGCATAGTTAGCAATATGTAACGACTCGGAATTTTAATTAAAAAATAATAATAATAAAATTATTTTAAAATTCATGTTTGAATTATTTAGTTATTTAAAATTTGTATTTTTTTACTTTATGATATTTATTTAATGGACGGACGAGATCGCGTGAATTTATGGTTTACGACGGAATGGATAATACTAGAACACTTACCCTTCTTCATCAATACCTCAAGGAATCCTATGTCTTTAGTAAAAGAAAATCAGTTTTTTATTTAGGATTTTGATGGCAGCATTATGGGTTAATCAATATTTTTATTTAGGTTTTATGGCATAATTTATTTGGGAAATCATGGAGTTTAAGGCCACCATTGATGAGGGATTTTCCTCTCATCTCCTTTATAAACCAAGCCTCCATCTTTGTTTTTCTTTACCTATTTTTCAGAGAGTTTGAGAGGTTTGAGAGTTCTTGAGGAGAAGAACGAGGGAAGCTATAGCTGAAGCTCTGCCCAACCACAGTTTCGTCGATTTATCGTTCGTTCGTCTTTTTATTCTTCAATTGAGATAGGGATCTATACCTTCCAAGTCATAGGTTTTTCAATTCTGTTGTTAGAAAAATACAAAGAAGTCAAAATCCGTCTTTTGGCAGCTCGCTTGAGCGAGATTTTGAATTTTTGAAATTTAAAAAAAAAATACTTTTTTAATAGGGCGTTTGAGCGAGATGTAGAAATTTTTAATTTCAAAATTTAGATAGTACGCTTGTTTTGACAGCCTGAGCGACCTGTTCAAATTTTAAAATTTACAGAACACTATTCTATCTATGTTGGACGCTGTCCAGATTCAAAAATTAGTCTAGATACACACATGCACGTTGCATAAGCATCCACTCGCACTTTGGGGACCGTGGTCATACATATTGTGTTCGTGGATGTCTATGCTGAGTGTACATACATAACAGAAGTGGTTATGGTTTGGATTTACTGTCCGAAAAACTCAGTCAACATTCTGTAATTTTTTTGTATCTTAATAGGCCGCTCAAACAGCCTAGAGCTCACTTGAGCGGTCTCAAAAATTATGGATTCTGACTTCTGGATTAAAAAGTTAAAATTTGTCAAATCCAGAAGAGCTCGTTCGAGCGAGCTTTCATTTTTTGCAAATTATGGTTTTAGGATTTTTGAACTCACACAGCTCAATGCCTCAATCTAAACCCTAGAATATGCTTCCAACTTCCAAAACAAAAATTAAACACACTTGCAAAAACTTTACAGAGTCAAGTTCATAAGCCTCTATCAAATTCATGAATCAAATCGAAACAAAGTTGATTTTCATGCTTCAATATCAACGAATAGTAAAACCCTATGATGCAATTCTACAAAATTGAACAACACACCTACTATAATTTGTCAATCTAAAGGCAGGAAGTGGTTTGTCCTATCTTAATCCGGAAGACCTGGCACAAATAGCTCACGGATCAGCGAATTACTGACTGACAGAACCTCCTTCTTCAAGAACACTCTAACCTTTTCCTCTCCCTTCTCTCTCTAAAACTTCTGAGTATTTTATGCAGTGTAAATGAAAAATGGATGATTACCTAGCTTTAACTAGGTCCATAAATGTGTATAAAAATCATAAAAAAAATCCTGAATAAATCTGATACCAAAAATATTTTTCACCATTAATATCATTACACAGTAATTGTTGTGCACTGGAATTCAAACAAATAGATCGAGCAGTGCCCAAAAACAAAATTCGCTCGAGCGGTCTATAGCTCGTTCTAACGAGTTCCAAAAGTATAAAGCCCGAATTTTAAATCAACTTTTTAAACTGTTAATGAAAAATACTTTTTTAATTATTAAAAATTTAATTAAAAACTATGTCATGTCTTCATCAAGAGTAGTAATGTCCTCCCAATTTAGAATATGAGTCAGTAATGTCATATACTTCTTCAACATCAACACATGGAAGACGTTGTGGACATAGTCAATTTGTGGCGGCAGTGCTAGTCGATATGCTACTTCTCCAATTCTCTCGAGACTCCCAAATGGTTTTATGTAGTGCGGCATCAACTTTCCTTTTTTACCAAATCGGATAATACCTCGCCTTGTCTTGATTTTCGAAAAGACATGATCGCCCACACTGAAGGTTAATGGTCTTGTTCTCTATTAGTATAGCTCTTTTATCGGCTTTGTGTCATCACCAGCAGTTGTTTAATGACCTTGATCTTCTTTATTGTCTCCCAAACTAATTCTGATTTCAAGAAATTGGACTCTCCCACCTCTGTCCAACATATTGGTGATCGACAAGGTTGTCCATACAATGCTGCATATGGTGCCATTTTGTTATTCGATTGGCGACTGTTATTGTAAGCGAACTATACAAATGGTAATTGTTGCTCCCAATGTCCTTTATGATAAACAATCGATCTGGGGATGAAATGAGGTGCTCAAATGAACGTTGGTTTCCAACGCCTTCTGAAGACTCTGCCAAAATAATGACATGAAATGTGAATGTCAATCAGACACGATCGTTACCGACACCCCGTACAATTTAACTATCTCCTTGATGTAAAGTTGGCTAGAGAATTCTATCATATCAAGCATCTTGATTGGCAAGAAATGAGTTGTTTTGGTCAATTTGTCCACGATCACCCATATATCATTGTGTCCCTGGACTGATCTCGGTAAACCCGTGACGAAGTCCATTGTGATGTGTTCCCATTTTCATCCCGAAATTGATAACGGTTGAAGTGTCCCTCCTGGCTTTTGATGTCCCGCCTTCTCTTGTTGACATATCAGACATGTTAAAATAAACTTGGTGGCATCTCTCTTCTTCTGCTCCATCAATATTGTCTCCAAAGGTCCTTATACATCTTTGGTAGAGCGGCGAATGTGTATCGTAACTGTGCCACCTTCAACACATTTATCTTTAAACTCCTTCTTTCTTATGCAAATAAAATGTATAATGGAGAAACTTCGAGTATCGGTTCAAAGAAAACAAACTATGTTTTGAACAAGTGAGTTTTGTGTTTGTAGCGTTTAGGAACGCCAAACCTTGCTTGTTTGACCTTGTTGCACTTAACCTAAGAAGTAAGAATGCTAACAAGGAAAAGTTGTTAATAAGAAATAAGCATGATCCTAGGAATCCTTTAACCCCTAACCTAGGCTTTGGATATCTTCTCTTTATAACTCAACTAAGAATATAGTCAAATGTTCTTGGCCTCAAAGTATCGCTATAAAGACCTTTAGAACCTAAATGTGTTGGGGAATGATGTTGTTCAAAAAACATGTAGTCAAAGCAAGAAGGATATTGATCCAAACACTAGATGTATTAAAAGCACATTGTGAACACCTACTAAAAAATTTAACGCTTCATGCTATTTTCAAAAATAAGAACATTAATCATTCCTCAATAAGTTTTGAAAACCTACGTGAAGATATTACCGATCATAGGTGATGGGATGAAATTTATCTCAAGACTAAGCCTTAAAACTTACCCTAGCATGGTAAGAACAATAACTAAATAAGAGATAAGAAACACGACAAACATCGATCGTATGCTAGATTGAAAAATAACTTGAAAGTTAAACACTACACTAGCACAAGAACAACAAGGTTTGATATTTAAATCAATATTAGAACAATGTTAATAATACTTTAAATTACTTTCCAACCCTAACAAGCTCAAGAACAAAGATGAAAAACCATGGAACTTAGAAGTAAAACCCTAATTAGAGATCCAACATACTTCCTAACTAAGTTATGCTCTCCAAGAAGTAAAGTAAAAGTAAATTGGGATATTTCAAGTCTGAATATTTTGTGGCCCCAAAGAGCCATTATATATGATCCCCAAAAAAATCCTAAAAACCCAAAAGATAAGAAAAAAAAAGTCAAAGAAAGGGGTTATAGCTGAGCTACTCTTAACCGGTCACACTCATAACTTAAACGGTCATGAGCCTTCATTCTGCACCAAATTGTTCATCCTTTAACTGTCATATTCCACCTCCGATCGATTACAATAGTTTCTGCCTTGATTCTTTCTTCACAGCTTGATTGATCACTATGTTTTCTTAGTCGGTTACACTTGCACACTGGAACAAATTAGTTTTCTTACCTGACACTTTGACCAGTCACATTTTTTCACTGAAATCTTTATCCCATTTGGCCTTAACTGGTCACACTTTGTAACTTTTCAACATCTGCAACATTGGACTTCAACCAACCCTCAGGCCTTCGATATCCATCCATTCAAGCATCATCTCACCTTTTCGAGCCTTCAGTGGATCAAAAGCTTCGAGCTTTAGGACTTCGCGAGGACACTCGGGATTCAACTAGGACTCTTGGGGTACTCCGCTAGTTTGTGTAATCTGAAAATGGAATAAACATACCTTACATGTAATATCACATATAATATCAGATAAAAATGTATGCGAACACTGAAATGAATTTATTGAACCACTGCATATGCAATATTGCGCGCTCAACAATCTTGTTACCTCCTGGATGAATGGCAAAACTCGACTGATGAAAGGATTTCAGCGCTGCCTCTCGCAGTGTTTCAATATCTGGTACGAACAGTCTTGCCCAATGTCTCAGACCTCCATCAGCGTGAATTGTCCAACCTATAGTTACTTCTAGCTCCCTCAACTATCTATTGTCTGATAAACTCTACTTCCTAATCAAATCCTTGTATCAGGAGAATCTCTTGATGTAGTAATGTCGTAACTACCAAACTAAACAAACACGCCCCCTCTATTTCCTCTGTTGGTTGAAGACCAAACTCATTCACAAATTCTATCAGCCTCCATTCTTGAGCAGCCATACCTGCTATAGTTGCTCTGGTCTTGCAGCTCAATGCGCCAACGACTGCCTAAGATGGTATGATAGAGTAAACATGTGTAGTCTTCCAGGTATTCTATCATCGTCTCTGTCTCATATTTAGCTCATTCTAGGTGAATAGATACTCTAAACTTTTATGGTCCGTGAAAACTTAAAACTCTCTCCATATAAATAATGTCACCACGACTTCAATGCACAGACAATGGCTGCTAGGTGATTTACCAAACTAAGTCACATATGACCTTGTAAAGAAGGAATCTTCTGTCATCCACTCAAGTCAAATCCTACCCCATCTTACTACGAATGTGGCGTATGAGGTTTAGCCTAACAAATCTTAACTACTTCCTTTTCCAGTCCAAGAATGTCCAGAACTCTTATTGTCACCCTTATGGAGTACAAAGTTGTCTTCGCAGTCGCCCCATGGAGTCACCCTCAACCATCTCTAATTCTTCTAGTTGGGGTCCTTCAGTTCATAAAAATAAATGGGTCAACCCCATCAACTGAATCTCCACAGTGAGGCCACCCAAACCGGTTACCATTCCATTTCTTTAACCTATGTGTCACTAGATGTGTAACATATTATATTGATCACTTGGCACCTTCTGTTGCCTTGTCTGAGTGTCATTCGCACTGATGTCCCTAATGTATAATTCTATATTTTTCAATGTTCAGCTTAACAACATTCACAATATCAATCAGGCAACATAACGACTGTCAACATATCAACGGTATGGCAATAGCACAACCAGCAAGAGGCATGATAACGGTACATCAACAACATAATATGGTCACAAGTTGGCATTCTCCTCTCATGGACATCTATGGGGACTTGTGGACATAATAACATTACAACGTGCAGGCACGTGCGATGAGTATACATAATGTGGGGTTATCTTTTACCAATTTGGGCATAATACACAATCTGCCAAAAAGCAGCCTAATTAGTCAACCGCATACGTCAAATGGTTGATCGTTGATGGTCGACTGATTGACCGCCTCAACTGATCGACCGCCAATCTCGACTGATCGACCAAGGTTCTACTAGGTTTGACAGACAACATCAGAGGTTCAATTTCATCCGATTTAGAGCATAATAATGATATTTTAACGTAAATAAGGGATTGGCACGTTGCGGTGGCTCTTCATTGGCATTTGGAAGCAGTTCAGTCTCCTTCCTCCTTCGGCAGTACTCTCTCTCTCTCTCTAGACTCTTTCATTGTCTATATTGGTGTGCCAAGAAAGGTAAAAAGGTCTAATATATAGGGAAGAAAGAAGTGTGAATGCCATTAACGGAAGAGAAGAAACCAAAGGGTTGGATTTTGAACCTAGATTGGGAGGAAGAATGAACCTTGGAGGTTCATAGTTCTTGGGAAGCCATGGGGGTTTCTACGGCATTGTGAAGTCACAAGGTAAGGGAAAGAATTAAGAAAATATACTAGTGCTCCTTGCTCCACACATCTCACCAGTGCACTCGCGATTCTCACATTTCACTTGAAGAATTACTAATTATGTTCAAAGTAATTATCAAAAAATACCATTATATGATCTAAAATTATTTTATTAAATGTTGAAATTTCAGATTATTACAAATTTAGTCTCCTACATATCTATACTATTCTAAAATAAGTTCATTTTAATGATAAAAAAGATTCAATTTGGAAAAGTCATCGAGAAGCCTAATTACACATACAAATCATGTTAATTAAATATGAATTTAAAATAAATATATTTTTATCCAGCATATCAACATGTTTTCTTAAGTTAAACGCGGTAATGTCTTTTTTAAACTAAATTGGTTCTATTGAGTGTATAAATTTTTGTTTGGATAACCTTTATATCTTGAAATGAAGTAGACTGATACAATCGATATTAATCTTTTGTATCAATTTTTATTTCAAGGTAATACATATTAATTATTTGTCAATCAATATTCGATAACATAATTTTAAGTGTTAATTGAATTTCTTGACAAATTTTATAAAATGAACGCTGACAATAGACTTAAAAGTATCAAAACCGGACCGATCTATCTTTTTGGGCGCAGAATATTTCATTTTCATCACTAGTTTATGGTCATTTATACTTTTACTTACGGTAAAAAAATTGGCATGTTTTAAGTTTAAATACCAATTATGCGTGTTTTTTTTATACCTCAAAGTTTTCGGATTAATTTATGTGCACATCGACTAATTTTTAGAGAATTAATTTCATCGTCTATTAGTGGGAGGCTCATTTAAACTCAAGACTTTTCCCATTATAGACTGGGTTTGTAAAAATTGACAACACATGAGAGATTTTGAATCTAAAATTTATAACGAAACACACAACTAATTAAATCTCAAACCCCTTAATCACATATTATAATGTGTTCAACTTTGAAGAAAAAAAAGTTACTAACACCGTTCATTTGAATATCTTTTGGTCGTACTTTTCAAATTTTATTGTCGCAAAATATTAAAAAGTTTACTTAAAAAATTATTTCGAGATTAATCATGAGCTCAAAATATTTTAATAAAGAATTGTTGAATTATGATAAGATATTTATTGATTTATATTTTGTTGTTGTTGATTTACAAAATAAAGTTAAAAATCTTTAAAATTATGCAAAAATACTCACATTGATTACGTGTCCTAACGCTTCCAATTTTGAAGAAAAAATGACCAACACCACTCATTCGAATTACTTTCGGTCGTGCTTTTCAAATTTTATTGTAAAAAAAATACTAAAAATTTACCGTTTGCTTAAAAAATTATTTCCAAATTGACCGTGAGTTCAAAATATTTTGATAAAGGGTTGTTAAATTTTGAGATTATTGTAAAGTCAACAAATATCTCACCATAATTTAACAATTTTTTATCAAAATATTCTGAACTCACAGTTAATCTCAAAATAATCTTTTAAGTATATGGTAAATTTTTAGTATTTTTTTTACAATAAAATTTAAAAAACATGACTAAAAGGAATTCGAATGAGCGGTATCGATTACTTTTTTTTCTTACAAAGTTAGACGTATTAAGGCATGTGATGAATGCGAATATTTTTGAATAATTTAACAAAATTTTAACTTTATTTTATAAATAAAAATATAAAAGTAACAACAAAATATAAATTAACAAATATCTTACCGTAATTTAACAATCATTTATCAAAATATTTCGAGCTCGTGATCAATTATGAAATAATTTTTTAAATAAGCAATAAATTTTTAGTATTTTTTTCAACAATAAAATGCGAAAAGTATGACCGAAGAGGTTTGAATGAGCGGTATTGGTTATTTTTTCTCCAAAATTGAGCACTTTTGATCATAATTTTTTTTACTTGATACAAATTAGTTATTTTAAGTATTTGACACAAAACTTAAAAAAATTAAAAAAAGATAAATAATTATTTTGAAAAAAAAAAAGAGTTGTTTTTCATTCCTTCTGAAAAAAATAGGGAGGGGATGTGGCTATCTAAAGATAAAAAAACCATTCTCTCTTTATTTTTTACAATATTGTTAATTCTTATTTTAAGGACTAATTTTAGAGAGAGAACTTAGTTTTAGCTTATTTTGTAAAAATATTAAAAATTGATCAGTTGACTAAAAATAATATTTAAAAATCAACCGTGGACTCGAGTATTGAAAAAATAATTTTTTTTGTTCTTTTAAGTGTTCCGTGGTATTTAAAAATTTAAGGGCGAATATTTAAAGATTTTTTAAAAATATTTAAGTGTTCAATGGTACTTAAATTTTTTTTCGTCAATTTACCAAAAAATTCATATATCTCCTACATTCATTTTTTTTATGTTAAGTGTTTTGCGGTACCAAATTAAATCTAGTGTTGTGCAAATTTTTATTTTGAAAAAATATTCACCGTTTACTAAAATAATATTTAAAGATCAATCGCGAGTTCGGTTATTGAAAAAAAAAATTTATTTTTTATTTTTTAAAGTGTTCCGTGATATATAAACTGAAGAAAAGAAAATGTTAGCAATCTAAGAAGAAAAGTAAATGTGATTTTTTTAGAATATTTTTTATCTTTATGTATTTTTTAAATTTTATTAATTTTGCATCAAATATTTAAAATTATTGATTCGCCTCTGAATTTATCCAAAAATATTCACATTCATCACATGTCCTAATGTATCAAATCTTGAGAAGAAAAGTTACTCACACCTCTCATTTGAATCCCTTTCAGTCGTACTTTTCGAATTTTATTCTTAAAAAAATACTAAAAATTTACCGTTGATTTCAAAAATTATTTCGAAATTAACTGTAAACTCAAAATATTTTGACAAAGGGTTGTTGAATTATGGCAAGCTATTTGTTGATTTATATTTTATTGTTACTTTT